>CM041777.1:382421641-382457903 GCA_023374045.1 Limonium bicolor
GTACAGGCCAAGGAACTTAAGACTTGGTTTATGCACTGATGGGATGAATCCTTATGGCACTTTGAGCAGTATACACCTACTGGCTGTTTTTATTGACAATATACAATCTGCCGCCATGGTTGTGTATGAAACCCATACATATTCTCCTCTCTCTGTTGATATCGGGTCCAAAACAACCGGGAAACAAAATTGATGTGTTTTTGCAAACCACTTATTGACTTTACAATTGTTGTGGAATGAAGGTGCGACAGTGTATGACTCATACGGTATGGAAACTTCACGCTCCGGCTATTTGTTTTTGTACAATCAATGATTTCCCTGCATACGGAAACCTCTCGGGATACACAATTAAAGGAGCTCTAGCGTGCCCTATATGGAGATAGAACTTGCAGTATACGGTTAAAACACAGTGGGAAAAATTTTTACATGGGCCATCGGAAATTCCTCCCGAAAGGTCACAATACCGTAAGATGAAAAAGTTTGATGGAAAAAACGGATCATGCAGTCGCACGACCACCACTATCTGCTGCTGAGACTTACAATCAGTTGAAGAATGTTGTGAACAACTTCGGTCCACCAATTAAAGCCACTAAAAAGAGCATCTGGAAGAAAAAATCAATATTTTGGGAACTTGAATATTGGCAAATTTAGAGGTGAGACATTGCATTGATGCTATGCACGTGGAGAAAAACATTGGTGAAAGTGTATCTGCTACACTACTAAACGTGAAAGGAAAGACAAAAGAACATTTAAAGGGTAGAAAAGATCTGGTTGAATTGGGTATACGGGAAGAACTCGCGCCACAACAAAGAGGGAAAAGAACATTCTTGCCTCCCGCTTGTCATACATTATCCAAAGAAGAGAAAATAAGTTTTTGTAGTTCTCTTCGTCATATTAAAGTGCCATCTGGTTAGTCATCGAACATATCAAGTTTGGTATCAATGTCTGATCTTAAATTGGTAGGGATGAAGTCTCACGACTATCATGTGCTGATGCAGCACTTACTTCCGGTTGCAATCCGTGGTATCCTTCCAGCTGATGTCAGGAAAACTATTACAAATTTATGTGTTTTCTTCAAAGGAATTTCGTGTAAAGTGCTTGATGTGGAGACGCTGGATAAACTACAGAATGACCTTGTGATCACCATGTGTCAGTTGGAAATGTATTTCCCTCCTTCGTTTTTTGATATTATGGTGCATCTACTTGTTCATCTTGTTAGAGAGATCAAACATTGTGGTCCGTTATACCTTCGATACAGTATCCGTTTGAGAGATATATGGGTATACTGAAAAAGAAATGAAAAACCGTCGGCGTCCAGAGGGAAGCATAATTGAAGGGACAGTAACAGGAGGTAGTTGACTTCTGCACTCACTACTTACACGGTGTTGATGTTATTGGATTATCAAAAGCAAGACATGATGGCAGACTTAAAGGGGTTGGTACCTGTGGGAAAAAATTATGCAGAGTTGATATTGATACATTGAACAAGGCACATCTGGTTGTGTTGAATCATTCTGAAGTTGTTGAACCGTATTTTGATGCACACCTAGCCTACCTCAAAACAAAACACCCAACGATGAGTAATGCCAAATTAAAAAAAGAGTATAATGCAACATTTGTTAAGTGGTTCAAACAGAAGGTGTTGTATGAAGATTCAAGGAACGTGGATGAAATGATCCAATTGTTGGCCCTTGGTCCAAATCTCGATGTGTTGTCTTATGAAGGATATGATGTAAATGGATTTTCTTTTTACACTGAACGTCAAGATTGTAAATCGACAAACCAGAACAGTGGTGTGCATCTTTTCACTTCACAAGACATTTTCACAGGAACAAGTCGTAATACACTGAAGAACGAATATTATGGTGTTATTAAGGATATCTGGGTGTTGAATTACACTAGTTATGAAACTTGCGTATTTCGTTGCAAATGGGTGGACAACAAACAGGGATATCGTGAGGAGGATCATGGTATGAAGCTAGTTGATTTAACGACCGCGGCTCCTACTGATGAACCCTTTATTGTTGCAAACAAAGGCAAACAAGTATTCTACTACTGTCGTGATCAGTCTAATCCCAGATGGTCTATTGTAATGCAGAGTAAAAGATCGATAGTTGGGATTGATAATATTGTTGATGAGGATGAATACGACTGTGTAGATGAAACAGATGTACCTATTCGGTTGCCGATGGAGGTAGATAATGTAACTAATTTTGAATATCAAAGGTGAAATACCCCTAAATTAATTTAAATTAATTTAGGGGATTTCTTTTATTAAACCATAAATAATACTATTAATATTAAATTATGGTATGGAATTATGAATATTAAATTATTATATGGAGTTGTGAAATTCATTTAGGGGTTTTCTCCTATTTAACCCTAATTATTATACATTATGATATAGTATTATGAATTTAATAATAAGATTTATAAGTCAATAAATCTTGGGAAAATTTCTAAACACTCCAAATATATTATAAAGATTTTAGGAAGTGTTGGAACATTGTGTTGAAACATAAAAGTCAATATAAAATTCTAGAAACCTTAAAGCTTATTAAGCCTTGCTAGAGTTGACTTTTTGAGAATGGTCAAACTAGGCCATGAAACCTACACCAATAAATAGTTTATGAAAAACCATGAAGATCGATAAAAAGAACGTCAAAAACGGATCATCCTAGCCAAAGTTATGATAGATTGAAGTTTAGAGCCAAAATTTTGAGAAATGCTGACGTGTCCAAGATTGGATGACTCAGCACGCCCAGTCAGCCGATTTAACCCAATCGCTTCAGATTTCCTTCAGTTTTGGCATGTCATAGGTCGATCTTTAGACGCCTATATCTTTTTCTCTACTCCACCATTTGGTATGCCATTTGTTTCATTCGATTCTTCTATCTTTCTTCCTCTTTCCAACCATTACTCACACATCATCTAACTCATTCTACATCGACGGGAATATCGATCTAAAGTTGGCTCCTCGCGTTTGCGTAACCCAGAACTGCAGTTTTTCCAGAAATCGGGTAAACTTCGTCACGCCATAACTTCTTCGTTTCTCGTCCAAATTTCGTGTTCTTTAGCTTGTTTTGAAGATCTCAAATCCCTCTATAACTTTCATGTTTATGGCCAAGGCTGATTCTCACGGGTTTGGGAGATAAATCTGTCTAAAGTTGCCCACTCGATCACGGCGGTAATTCTGCCCAGTTTCATCCCGAACCAACTAGGTAAACTCGGATCTTGTGAGATCTATAACTTTCTCTCTAGTTTATCAAATTCAATGATTCTTCCACTAACATCTAGAGTTACATGTCTACTTTAAAATGACGTAGGTGTCATGGATTGAATCAGTCTCAGTTAGCACGAGTTGACCCACGAAGTAGGCTACTCGAACTGCACATAAAATATTGAGTTTTCCAGAAATCGATTTCGATTTCATAACCGGCGCATCTCCGGTGAGTTTCAGACCAAATTCCACCATCTATGCTCTTCGTTTTTGCATTCCCGTTCATAACCCTCTATCAATTTAACCAATTAAGCAATGAATTGAGGGAATTTTAGCAAATCGAATTCGGAATGAACTTTGAACCCTAACTTCGAACCCAGATTCGAAATTGCTCAATTCGGCATGAAAATTGGGGAAATCGGTACCATTAGAACCGGGATTTAATTTCGAGTTGTTAGGAACAAGAATCATCGAATTTCGTTCTGTGGATTGTGAGAAATCAGCAAATTAGTACTCGATCCCCTTATTGTTTTCGCTGAAGAACTGGCGTGTTCTGGGCCGTCGGATCGCGGTTAATAAACTTGGACGGCCGAGATTAGATCGTGGGTTTTAAGTTGTAATAAGATTAATGTATTTTCCAGAATAAAGTCCTAACTTGCTAGATTTATTTAATGGCCTTCCCGAATGTGTTTTGACTTGAAATTTTAACCATAGATTCCTTGTTTAATGTAGTTTATTTTGATGTAAATTAATAAGGGTTTTGAGTTTTTAAACATAAGTTATGATTTTTGCAAGTTACGGGTATTATGGAATTATTTGGGTGATTTAAAAAGATATTTTTATGGAATAAAAATTTTATAATATGTCTAAAATGTTATAGTTACTATATATTTAATTTGGGGATTTTTGGACAATTGTAAATGGGTCTAAAAATTGTGTTTATGAGTTTTTCATAAGAATAACTTATAATATATGGTTTTTAATGTAATCAAAAATTAAAGTATAGTTGATTAATGAACTTTATAGGTTGGAGAAAATATAATAAGACTAATTAACATTTAATACAGTATGTTTATAAATATTTTGGGTACTAACTTTAAGTGAAGTAAAAATTGTTACATATATTTATATATATTTATATGAGGGAAATAAATAGAAACTTATATTAAATCAAGGAATTTAACTAAACTACATTTTATTTATTATACATAATATGGAAGCTAATATGTTTAACGAAAACTAAGGGAAAATACTTTATTTTATAAACCATATATTGGATGTAGCTATGTGTAAAAGTTAGTATAAATAATTAAGTGCAATAAAACTACACAAGGAATGTCTTGAATAAATCCTAATATATATACACATAAAAAAAAACTACATAAATAAAAGAAATAAAATGCCTTATAGAAAATATAATATGAAGGAATTAATGAGATAAACTAAACCTCTACATAATACTAATAAAAGAATATTATATGAGGCGGTATTAAATTAAGATTATTAAACTTAAGGAGTTATCTTTGAATTTCTAAGATTTATATAAACCGTATTAAAATACATGTATAGTATTAGTCAATGACCATAATGTAAATCTATAATTGGGTTAAGTAATTAATAAGTTAGAACTTAGGAAAAATTGTGATTAGATTACATAAAATGTTACACAAATAGATCTTATTCTATAATTAATGATAAATAAATGTAATACTTTTACATCTAAATGTTCTTAATATATAAACAATAATAGAGTAAATAAAATACTTTTACATATGAATGTGAGGTGGATTAGTAAGTTTAGATTTAATCATTTCTTAACATTTAAGGTATTGAAATATAACTTAATGTTTTAAGATAAAATCATTAAAAGGATTATGATATAAAACTACATTAAACTATGATTTGGAAAATAATAATCCTTAAGTTTCTTGGCATTAGATAAGTCATATGAAATACATTTATAACATTAATTACCAATACTTAGGATGTGAGTCTACAATTAAGTGAGGTATCTAGTGGTTAGAATTTATAGAAAGGTTTATAAATAGGAATTTGATACTTGAAACCTTTGAACCTTTTATTAGATAAAACTAAGTTACATAAGAGATTATATTGATCTACTTTACGACGCTAAAAAAAAAATATTAATGTGTCATTTGAGTATAAGGTATGGGGATTTTTCAGAACATATTATCTTATTAAGTAATTGACAATTTCACTTGTGAATGAGAGTTTAATTCTTAGATAAATTCTACCTTATGTTAATATATAATGTTCATCCTAAAACGTAATAAAGGAGATTAATTTATTAAGTAATTCCTTTGAAACCTTAGGTTTTGTAAACAATATGAAAAATGTATTTTAAGACGTAAGTTTATTAAAATTTAGTATAAAAGGATTATACATAGTCTATAGCGGGAATGTGTGTAAAAATAAAACATTTGGGAAATTAAATGTAAGCAAGGATAAATAAAAGGTTATCTTAAAGTGCCTTATTATATAGTTAATGATAAAGTAAATAATATACCTTGGAAATACTAAATGTAAGAGTTCGATAAATCTAAGTTAACTATAATATAGTTATTCAAGATGAGAAGCAATTTAACATCTTATGATAAGATTATTAGATGGTTGTAATAAAAGTCATCCTAAACTAAACATATGATAAATGAGTGTAGTAACTCAATTAGGTTATCATACAATGCATCTATAACACCATGTTTCCAATATACAGGATGTAGATCTTAATTAAGTTGAGGGGAAAACTTAATCATAATGGATTATTTGGTAATACTGATAAAATACATAATCATTACATTGTGAAACAATAGTATAATATTCTAAGATAAACCTATCATAGGTCATAACCCGATATTTATTCTAAATTAAGAATAAAAGTATTAAGCTTAAGAATTATTATTGAGATTCTAAGATTAGATGAATAATATAATATGCACTTATGATATAAGGGTCTCAAAACTCTTGAATGTGGGAATTATGGTTAAGTATGAGTAAAGTGGATAAGAGTGGAACAATTAGCTAGTGTCAATAAAAATACATTCCCTGGTCTTACAACCTTGGGTTATACAACATTCTAATATAAGTCAAAGGTTATACATAACATTTAAGCGAGGGCTTAAAGGACAATTGAGACTTAGAAATAAGAGTGAGGAATTTGTTTAAGTTTAACTTAGGCTACAAGTTATTGATGTTAGACTACCTTTGATATTCCTCAGAGTATTGTTGATTATTTGCACAAGTCGACTAGAACTGCTACAACGATTACCAGGTACGATTTCTCGTACTCAGCTTGATGTGTTATGGACTTGATGGAATGTTTTGTACGATTTCTCGTACTCAGATACTTTTGGTGACGAACTTTTTGGAATGTTTTGAGGAACGCTAACTGAGCTTGAATGAATCTCGAAAGGGAACTGTTGTGTGACTAACTGAGCCTTGGATGTGGAACTCACTTGGGTATTGGTTTCTTCTACTTGGTTGCCCGTTAGACATTGGCTACTTAGGGTTTACGCTTCTGCACTCTGTAGGACTGAGTGTTTTGGTATTGCTCTGGGTAGTTGGTGATCTAGCGGGATTTTTGGAAAAGATCAATCTTGGAAATCTTTCTTTCGACGTGCGCGCGTCTTCAATGGTAACAGTAAGGGGCTGTATATCCCCTGTCCCAAAAAGGGACGTGATAGACAGTGAGGGGCT
Organism: Limonium bicolor; assembly: GCA_023374045.1. Classification (NCBI taxonomy): domain Eukaryota; kingdom Viridiplantae; phylum Streptophyta; class Magnoliopsida; order Caryophyllales; family Plumbaginaceae; genus Limonium; species Limonium bicolor. The sequence continues at coordinate 382,428,576 of CM041777.1, forward strand.
GTATATCCCCTGTCCAGACGGACGTTGTAAACAGCGAGGGGCTGTATATCCCCTGTCCTATCGGACGTAGTCAACAGCGAGCCATCTCTTCCAATTGGTTTCATTCCACTCTTGAGTTATGGGTTCTTGGATATCTTCTTTCATTCCCAGTCCTTGTGACTACTTGGGTCTTTCTAATCCTAATTGGAACTGTATCTAACTTAAACAATGGTTGTTCACTAACACATGGTGTGATTTTGATTGACTAACGTTACCTTTCTGTTATTTATTTTTACTCCTCATCTTGTTACCTTTGACTTGGCGATTTTGATGTGTCTTGTTCTTCTGATTTGTTTTGTGCATTTGACTTCAAGTTATTGTTATTTTAAGAGTTATGTTTTTCTTTTAAAACTGTTGTTTTGGAGAGTTGTACCAGTTCCATTCCAGGGAACTGACTCACCCCTCCTGGGGTGGGCTGCTTGGTTTCATCTTGCAGGTACGAATTGTTATACAGGTGGCCACGAAGAGTATGAGTGTATGGGATGGGAATTAGGAATTTGGAGAGCTACTGTATTTGTTATCATTACTTTTATACTAAGTTTTCTCGAGTTCAGACCGTAGCGTTTGTAATATCATAAGTTGTAATTGGTGAGGTTTGGTGCCGGGTGTTTGGAACCCGATGATCTGTAATCGCCTTAGTATTTTATTTCCGCTGCATTTATGATAAGTAGGGGCGTTACAGAAAGTGGTATCAGAGCGTAGTTACGCTCTGAGCCCGAGAAAACAAGCCGAGTGAAATAGTTAGAATATAGGTGCCCTTAAAACTGGGGAATTGGGGTAGAATTGGGAAGTGAGGATTCCAGTAAGGCACGACTCCTAACCCTTCTTGGATTAGTGAATGATTAGTTTATACACTTTTTGTATGAATGTCTGTTAGGAATAGTGTGTTGCCATACAGTTTGATCATTAAACTATAGAAAAATAATAATAATAATAATAAGTCTGGAACATTATCAATTGGGTATAATAAGATCTTGGTTGGAATAAATCATACATTGAACTACTTTCAAAAGCATACGTATGGAAAATACATGGCTAAGAAAGCAATGCTTTAAAAGCTTGTACACATGTTCCCAGAATTTTAAAGAATACTTTTGGTTGGAAGTAGTATACAAGTGGAGCTTTGAATAATTAAGTGATATATACTTCAACTCCTTTAAAGCTTGAAATAAATTTCAAGAACTACTTGGTACAAATTATTACCTAAAGATCATGTTTAAGATAAATCTTAAGTCAAGAAAATTATTAAACTAACAAGAACTAGTAACTCATCAGAAAAGATCAACATCCAAACCTGTAATCCACACTAAAACTCTATGTTAACTTCAGAAAGAAAATACATAAACCTAACACCCTACGGGAAGTGCCTGGTGCGACGAACTCCTAGGCTGAAAGTAGTGGGGGTGCACACTCACTTCTGGAAGTCTAGGGGCTAGACAAGCCTTGTCATCTAACCGTAAATAATCTTCTACGCAAGTGATGGATTGTGTTGAACTTGAGGAGGATTGGTGGTAAGACGTTACCATCATGAAATCTTGAGCTAGGCATATTTCATTGCTAGCCACAATGAACAATTCAAAATTTGTATCTTAAGATTCAGTATTAAAATTCATACATGTAAAGGGTTTATTAAGTTAAATATTTGGTGAAAATACCTATACATGGGGGAAGAGGATTTAAAATTTGGGTACTCCAAGGTACAACATCTGCCCCTTATTAAATATAAAAAAATATATATATATTAAAGGAAGTGACTTAAAGGTTGAGTGAAGGGAAGGGTAGTACTAAACTAAATATCACTGATTCTAAAATACTTGGAGTAATGAGCATCTAGTAAAAAAAAAAATGAGAGTTACTTAATTATTGAAAATTCTCATGTTTATTTGGAAGTTTAACATTATACATATGCAAAATTTTAGAAGTCACAGAAGGTGTATTTTTATAAAGGAATATAATACAAATTTTAATGTATGGTTGGCTAATAAAGCTTTGAATATAATTTTGAAAGACTATCTAGACTTATTATATGATCTAAAATATTATTTAAACTACTCAAACATGTTACACCTGATTTATAGCGTGTTAATATATTGATATGTGAGAATAACATAAATGGCATATTTACGTATTTTAGGTTATAAATTCGGTACAAGGTTTCATGAAAGATTTAATTGCATTGAAAAGAAAAAGGAAGTTTTAATATATAGTATGATACTATTTTAAATAAGTTCATGAATTTTTAAGCCATGACAATTAAGAAACTTTTGGTTATAAAACGCTTCTAGAGAAATGTTGTAGTAAGGATGGCATTTAAATAATTACATTACATTATAATGGAATTCTTCTTTTATGAATTAATAGTTTCCAAATCACATGATTAAGATTTTGATACCTACTACACCCAATACTTGAATAAAGAAAGAGTGAACTAAAATGTTATTATAGTAATATCTAAGTATAACCTATATGTTCCGTTTTCAAAACTTAACTTACTATATGAATGATGAATTCTAAACTTTGTTCTTGCCAATGATCGTGAGAGAGGCGAAATGAGTTAGGAAAGCATGTTGGGAACACTAAAAGATTTAATTATAATCAAGCTAGAATAACAACGAGTGATATTGTGCATCAAAAATGAACTGCATCCTTGAAGGAGGAATCTCCATAGGATATGTAAAATATAGTGCTCCTTAAAAGTGAGTTTAAATTCCACTTCATTATTACGAGACGGATATGGGTCGTACCCTATTTTAAGGGGGGGTACGACGTCTTCATAAAATAAACATACAATATAAAATGAACATATAATGGACATATCATTCGTACTGGTCATAGAATGAATAGGTAAGGACCAAAAATTTTTTTTTAATAATCAAGAAAATACAAATACATAACAATCAGGGGGTACAAATAAATATCGATCATAGATAAATTCAACAGTGCCATAAAATTTACAACAAAGCTTGATAATAAGGTGCTGAATTCTTTGAATGTAGTGTTTGATAACGGAAACAAATGTTTGGGAATTGTTATTGGATGAATACCCTTGAGTGGTTGATTGTTTGGTATACATTTTAAAGCTTGTAGTACAACTTGATATTTAGTTTACCCACACACCGGAAGCGGGTGTGAGTAGTTGGTAGATAAATCTTAAACTTCGGGACGAAGTTCTCTTTTAAGGGGGGGTAGAGCATAATCCTTCTTCGCTACCTCATCCAGATTATGCCCTGTTGCGTGATTAGCAGAGTAAGAGGTGTATGTGTGTACTTGGTTTTTACATTATGACACCGCATGCGACTTTTTATTTTTATCATGAAATATCTCGGTATATCTTGGTTCAGTTTGAGTTTGAGTAATCTCGAGTGGAATGTGGAATGGGAATGGATGGAAATAAGGATTGGATTGGTATGGAATTTCGTTGGAATTATTAATGTGGAATGGGAATGGATGGAAATAAAGGATTGGATTGGTATGGAATTTCGTTGGAATTATTATTAAACTTCGAGGCGAAGTTTCTGTTAAGGGGGATATACTGAAATACCCCTAAATTAATTTAAATTAATTTAGGGGATTTCTTTTATTAAACCATAAATAATACTATTAATATTAAATTATGGTATGGAATTATGAATATTAAATTATTATATGGAGTTGTGAAATTCATTTAGGGGTTTTCTCCTATTTAACCCCAATTATTATACATTATTATATAGTATTATGAATTTAATAATAAGATTTATAAGTCAATAAATCTTGGGAAAATTTCTAAACACTCCAAATATATTATAAAGATTTTAGGAAGTGTTGGAACATTGTTTTGAAACATAAAAGTCAATATAAAATTCTAGAAACCTTAAAGCTTATTAAGCCTTGCTAGAGTTGACTTTTTGAGAATGGTCAAACTAGGCCATGAAACCTACACCAATAAATAGTTTATGAAAAACCATGAAGATCGATAAAAAGAACGTCAAAAACGGATCATCCTAGCCAAAGTTATGATAGATTGAAGTTTAGAGCCAAAATTTTGAGAAATGCTGACGTGTCCAAGATTGGATGACTCAGCACGCCCAGTCAGCCGATTTAACCCAATCGCTTCAGATTTCCTTCAGTTTTGGCATGTCATAGGTCGATCTTTAGACGCCTATATCTTTTTCTCTACTCCACCATTTGGTATGCCATTTGTTTCATTCGATTCTTCTATCTTTCCTCTTTCCAACCATTACTCACACATCATCTAACTCATTCTACATCGACGGGAATATCGATCTAAAGTTGGCTCCTCGCGTTTGCGTAACCCAGAACTGCAGTTTTTCCAGAAATCGGGTAAACTTCGTCACGCCATAACTTCTTCGTTTCTCGTCCAAATTTCGTGTTCTTTAGCTTGTTTTGAAGATCTCAAATCCCTCTATAACTTTCATGTTTATGGCCAAGGCTGATTCTCACGGGTTTGGGAGATAAATCTGTCTAAAGTTGCCCACTCGATCACGGCGGTAATTCTGCCCAGTTTCATCCCGAACCAACTAGGTAAACTCGGATCTTGTGAGATCTATAACTTTCTCTCTAGTTTATCAAATTCAATGATTCTTCCACTAACATCTAGAGTTACATGTCTACTTTAAAATGACGTAGGTGTCATGGATTGAATCAGTCTCAGTTAGCACGAGTTGACCCACGAAGTAGGCTACTCGAACTGCACATAAAATATTGAGTTTTCCAGAAATCGATTTCGATTTCATAACCGGCGCATCTCCGGTGAGTTTCAGACCAAATTCCACCATCTATGCTCTTCGTTTTTGCATTCCCGTTCATAACCCTCTATCAATTTAACCAATTAAGCAATGAATTGAGGGAATTTTAGCAAATCGAATTCGGAATGAACTTTGAACCCTAACTTCGAACCCAGATTCGAAATTGCTCAATTCGGCATGAAAATTGGGGAAATCGGTACCATTAGAACCGGGATTTAATTTCGAGTTGTTAGGAACAAGAATCATCGAATTTCGTTCTGTGGATTGTGAGAAATCAGCAAATTAGTACTCGATCCCCTTATTGTTTTCGCTGAAGAACTGGCGTGTTCTGGGCCGTCGGATCGCGGTTAATAAACTTGGACGGCCGAGATTAGATCGTGGGTTTTAAGTTGTAATAAGATTAATGTATTTTCCAGAATAAAGTCCTAACTTGCTAGATTTATTTAATGGCCTTCCCGAATGTGTTTTGACTTGAAATTTTAACCATAGATTCCTTGTTTAATGTAGTTTATTTTGATGTAAATTAATAAGGGTTTTGAGTTTTTAAACATAAGTTATGATTTTTGCAAGTTACGGGTATTATGGAATTATTTGGGTGATTTAAAAAGATATTTTTATGGAATAAAAATTTTATAATATGTCTAAAATGTTATAGTTACTATATATTTAATTTGGGGATTTTTGGACAATTGTAAATGGGTCTAAAAATTGTGTTTATGAGTTTTTCATAAGAATAACTTATAATATATGGTTTTTAATGTAATCAAAAATTAAAGTATAGTTGATTAATGAACTTTATAGGTTGGAGAAAATATAATAAGACTAATTAACATTTAATACAGTATGTTTATAAATATTTTGGGTACTAACTTTAAGTGAAGTAAAAATTGTTACATATATTTATATATATATTTATATGAGGGAAATAAATAGAAACTTATATTAAATCAAGGAATTTAACTAAACTACATTTTATTTATTATACATAATATGGAAGCTAATATGTTTAACGAAAACTAAGGGAAAATACTTTATTTTATAAACCATATATTGGATGTAGCTATGTGTAAAAGTTAGTATAAATAATTAAGTGCAATAAAACTACACAAGGAATGTCTTGAATAAATCCTAATATATATACACATAAAAAAAAACTACATAAATAAAAGAAATAAAATGCCTTATAGAAAATATAATATGAAGGAATTAATGAGATAAACTAAACCTCTACATAATACTAATAAAAGAATATTATATGAGGCGGTATTAAATTAAGATTATTAAACTTAAGGAGTTATCTTTGAATTTCTAAGATTTATATAAACCGTATTAAAATACATGTATAGTATTAGTCAATGACCATAATGTAAATCTATAATTGGGTTAAGTAATTAATAAGTTAGAACTTAGGAAAAATTGTGATTAGATTACATAAAATGTTACACAAATAGATCTTATTCTATAATTAATGATAAATAAATGTAATACTTTTACATCTAAATGTTCTTAATATATAAACAATAATAGAGTAAATAAAATACTTTTACATATGAATGTGAGGTGGATTAGTAAGTTTAGATTTAATCATTTCTTAACATTTAAGGTATTGAAATATAACTTAATGTTTTAAGATAAAATCATTAAAAGGATTATGATATAAAACTACATTAAACTATGATTTGGAAAATAATAATCCTTAAGTTTCTTGGCATTAGATAAGTCATATGAAATACATTTATAACATTAATTACCAATACTTAGGATGTGAGTCTACAATTAAGTGAGGTATCTAGTGGTTAGAATTTATAGAAAGGTTTATAAATAGGAATTTGATACTTGAAACCTTTGAACCTTTTATTAGATAAAACTAAGTTACATAAGAGATTATATTGATCTACTTTACGACGCTAAAAAAAAAAATATTAATGTGTCATTTGAGTATAAGGTATGGGGATTTTTCAGAACATATTATCTTATTAAGTAATTGACAATTTCACTTGTGAATGAGAGTTTAATTCTTAGATAAATTCTACCTTATGTTAATATATAATGTTCATCCTAAAACGTAATAAAGGAGATTAATTTATTAAGTAATTCCTTTGAAACCTTAGGTTTTGTAAACAATATGAAAAATGTATTTTAAGACGTAAGTTTATTAAAATTTAGTATAAAAGGATTATACATAGTCTATAGCGGGAATGTGTGTAAAAATAAAACATTTGGGAAATTAAATGTAAGCAAGGATAAATAAAAGGTTATCTTAAAGTGCCTTATTATAGTTAATGAAAGTAAATAATATACCTTGGAAATACTAAATGTAAGAGTTCGATAAATCTAAGTTAACTATAATATAGTTATTCAAGATGAGAAGCAATTTAACATCTTATGATAAGATTATTAGATGGTTGTAATAAAAGTCATCCTAAACTAAACATATGATAAATGAGTGTAGTAACTCAATTAGGTTATCATACAATGCATCTATAACACCATGTTTCCAATATACAGGATGTAGATCTTAATTAAGTTGAGGGGAAAACTTAATCATAATGGATTATTTGGTAATACTGATAAAATACATAATCATTACATTGTGAAACAATAGTATAATATTCTAAGATAAACCTATCATAGGTCATAACCCGATATTTATTCTAAATTAAGAATAAAAGTATTAAGCTTAAGAATTATTATTGAGATTCTAAGATTAGATGAATAATATAATATGCACTTATGATATAAGGGTCTCAAAACTCTTGAATGTGGGAATTATGGTTAAGTATGAGTAAAGTGGATAAGAGTGGAACAATTAGCTAGTGTCAATAAAAATACATTCCCTGGTCTTACAACCTTGGGTTATACAACATTCTAATATAAGTCAAAGGTTATACATAACATTTAAGCGAGGGCTTAAAGGACAATTGAGACTTAGAAATAAGAGTGAGGAATTTGTTTAAGTTTAACTTAGGCTACAAGTTATTGATGTTAGACTACCTTTGATATTCCTCAGAGTATTGTTGATTATTTGCACAAGTCGACTAGAACTGCTACAACGATTACCAGGTACGATTTCTCGTACTCAGCTTGATGTGTTATGGACTTGATGGAATGTTTTGTACGATTTCTCGTACTCAGATACTTTTGGTGACGAACTTTTTGGAATGTTTTGAGGAACGCTAACTGAGCTTGAATGAATCTCGAAAGGGAACTGTTGTGTGACTAACTGAGCCTTGGATGTGGAACTCACTTGGGTATTGGTTTCTTCTACTTGGTTGCCCGTTAGACATTGGCTACTTAGGGTTTACGCTTCTGCACTCTGTAGGACTGAGTGTTTTGGTATTGCTCTGGGTAGTTGGTGATCTAGCGGGATTTTTGGAAAAGATCAATCTTGGAAATCTTTCTTTCGACGTGCGCGCGTCTTCAATGGTAACAGTAAGGGGCTGTATATCCCCTGTCCCAAAAAGGGACGTGATAGACAGTGAGGGGCTGTATATCCCCTGTCCAGACGGACGTTGTAAACAGCGAGGGGCTGTATATCCCCTGTCCTATCGGACGTAGTCAACAGCGAGCCATCTCTTCCAATTGGTTTCATTCCACTCTTGAGTTATGGGTTCTTGGATATCTTCTTTCATTCCCAGTCCTTGTGACTACTTGGGTCTTTCTAATCCTAATTGGAACTGTATCTAACTTAAACAATGGTTGTTCACTAACACATGGTGTGATTTTGATTGACTAACGTTACCTTTCTGTTATTTATTTTTACTCCTCATCTTGTTACCTTTGACTTGGCGATTTTGATGTGTCTTGTTCTTCTGATTTGTTTTGTGCATTTGACTTCAAGTTATTGTTATTTTAAGAGTTATGTTTTTCTTTTAAAACTGTTGTTTTGGAGAGTTGTACCAGTTCCATTCCAGGGAACTGACTCACCCCTCCTGGGGTGGGCTGCTTGGTTTCATCTTGCAGGTACGAATTGTTATACAGGTGGCCACGAAGAGTATGAGTGTATGGGATGGGAATTAGGAATTTGGAGAGCTACTGTATTTGTTATCATTACTTTTATACTAAGTTTTCTCGAGTTCAGACCGTAGCGTTTGTAATATCATAAGTTGTAATTGGTGAGGTTTGGTGCCGGGTGTTTGGAACCCGATGATCTGTAATCGCCTTAGTATTTTATTTCCGCTGCATTTATGATAAGTAGGGGCGTTACAAAAGGTCCGACCACAATGAAGGATTGTGGATTGAACAATGAAATGTTATTTTGTAAGTTTGGTTGACAATATTATATTATTTCATTTTTGTCATGTTTCAATATTTGATTCATTAGATGTTCGTATTAACCTTGTTAATTATTGATTATTTTTCAGATTATGGATCCTGACGATAGAGTTGAAGAGGACTTACTATTGGGGTTGGATGATATTGATGATGACGTCCCTACTGAAGAACCACCTGCTGCATCTACTTCGCAAAACCCTCGGAAGGGACATGAACCGACTCGTGGGTTGAAGGTGAAGAAAGATTCTCCCATTGATTTGATCTAGGACAAGTACCTCCGACATTCTGGTGGGTCGAAGCAGCAGATTGCTTCTTACTTGGGATTGATGGTAAAATCCCATTGCCCGATTAATAAGGATTGGAAGGAACAAGAAAAGGCAGACAAGGACATCATGTGGCAGATGGTGCAGAAGCAGTACAAAGTCGCGGATGAACTTCGGACGAAGATTGAATCACTTCTAGCGACATCGCTGCGACAATTCAAGCATCGGTTGGTAGATGGTTGGATTACCAAACCGGGCTCCAAGAGGTCACCGCCGTGGGTAGTGTATGATGGTATGATCACGGAGGAGGACGGGAAGATATTCTACGACCATCGCCAGACTGAAGAGTTTAAGGTACTTTTACAATTATTCTTTCTTAATTATTTAAGGAATAAAATTTAACAAATATTTTTTTATTATGTATAACTTACAAATATACACATTTTGTAACAGTTACGTCAAGAACAAGCGAGACGTAACCGGGCGAAGAATATATATAAGCACTACATGGGGCGAGCTGGATATACGGGGCGGTTGGAGAAGTGGAAGAGTGAGGGCTTACTGACGAAAACTAATGAAGACGACACTCAGTCAGTTGTTAATAATGTTGATGATGCAAGTAGGGTGCAGACATTTACGCTGGGTCGCATGAAGAAAAATGACGAGGGAGTATATGTGTTCCCGCAGAGCGAGACTGCTGAGTTGGCTTCAAAGATTGTAAGTATATATTTTAAAATTGTTATTTACTAATTAGTACTTCATTTCTAATATTTTTAATTTAAATAGTCTGGATCTACTGAGCGATGGGAGATGGTTCCGGCCCCTCCGTCTCAGGATGATCCACTAAATAAGGCCCTTGGGCAAAAGGATCATCCAGGGCTAGTGCGGGGGCTTGGAGGGGAAGTTCGCCAAAAAGACATGTTTTCTACGTCTCGATCGAGAGTACCGCAGGCTGAAATGATAGAGAGAATGGTGGATGAATGGGTGCACAACCGGTTGAAGGAGTCAGAAAGACGTCACGCTGAGTCAGAAAGACGTCACGCTGAGGAGCGTCAAGCCTACGAGGAGCGCCTGCGAAGACTTGAGGCTTTAGTATTGGGCCAGGTGCATGCTCCTACACCGACACCTACTCCTACACCGGTGTCTACTCCTACCGTGACGGCGGATACATCGACAGTGGCCGCGTCTCCTACACCGGCACCTACTGCTAGACCGACGTCTGCTCCGGATCCTACCACGACGGCGGATCCTATGATGGTCGATGATCCTACACCGACGTCTGCTCCTACCACGACGGCAGATACTCCGATGGTGGATCATCCTGCACCTTCTTCTTCTACCCGAGAAACATTTCCTTATCAAAACCTTTCGGTTTGTTCTTTTTTCCTCCTTAGTTATTTTAACATTACTTTTAAAACAATATAATTTTATTACCTTGCTTACTGTTGTGAGTTGATGTAGGTGGCTAAATCATGCCATCTGTTTCAAGTGTTGGATGGTGAGACTGTGCATGTTGCATACGCTCGGGTTTTAGCGACCGGACCGAACAGTATAGTACATTTCAAGCTTATCCCTCCTCTTCACGCTCGTGTGATGGTAGACGACATTGTGCGAGGCCATGAGGACTCTCTGCTTCCGTTGGAGTGGAATCAGTGGAGTAAAATAGGTCAAGCACAATCTTCAGTTGTTCCATGGCCATATTCTCTCATTGATGTCAGTGACAAGGTAAACTATTTACATGCTTACTGTTTAGTTTTTAACTTGACTGGTGACTGATATGTTTATTATTTAAATTTTGTATACTATTAGATTGATAAGGAATTAAGACCGGTTAAGATGAGGAAAGTGGATAAGGGGAAGGAAGTTGTGAAATCAAATGAGGAGAGTCAGAGTGTGAGAAAGGAAGTGGTGAAACCTTTCGATATGACTCCTAGGAGATCCCCCATTCTGACACCCAAGTATCTGAAGAAGCTGACAGCCAAACAAAAAATGTTGTATGACTTTTTCATGACGAGGCCGCAGTCTGTCACCAACTTCAACATGAAAGTGTCTAAGCATGTTTTCCAATCCCCTAAGCCTAGAGATCTGATGATTACCGTGAGCGATCTAAGAGAATTTTTGATGGGAGACCTGCTTAACATCTCTGTGATCCAGGCCTATTGTGTGTAAGTATCTTTTAAATTATTACATTATCTTTCATTTTTTTAAGCTATTTAACATATCTTATGAAAAAATGTTGTTTAGGTGTTTGACAAGTAGACTGCTAGCGAACAAGAGATTATTAGCCCTCTCTTTCTTGTGTCCGCAATTGATGTTAGTAAGTCAGGCCGCATTGGATGAGCAAGGATGTGCGGAGCACATGAGGCAGGGATTTTGTACTGCGATACAAAGAAAAAGCAAATATTTGCTGATCCCATATCATCAGATGTAAGTACACAATAACTGCAATTTTTTGCTTCCTAATTACATTATGTGATAAATTAAAAATATTGTTCTACAAAACATTCTTTGTTTTACCTGTGGTAGCAATCATTGGATGTTGATGGTGTTGTGTATCAACACCTCATGCTTGATACTAGACCCATTAGGCGCTGATGACCTTCGAGAGATCGCTGTAGAGAAATATTTGAAGGAGAGAGTATTTTAAATTTTAATGCATTTTGTATTTATTTTAAGCTTGTCCTAGATTATTGGCAATAAAATGACTTCATTCTAAAATGTTGTATTTATGCAGGGGTCATATGTGTAAGTAATCATTTAATTTATGCATGCATTTTTGTATTAAAGTTAAACATTTAATTTTTTGATCTGTCTAAAGTTGGTAATCCATGGATGGTGTGATGACAGTGTCCTAAACAGCCCGATTCACGGAGCTGTGGCTATTATGTGATGCGGTACATGTTCGAGATTGTACAAAATATTGACACACTTGATGATGATGACAAGGTAACCCATACCAATCAAAGTTTTAGTTAAAGTTATTGCATTTTAAATAAAATTGTGTGTACTAATGATGATCAGTTTCTTTTTATGGACAGATCGTTTCTTTTTTCACAAAAGCAGGGAGCACATATTCCAAGATGGATCTCGACTATGTAAGAGATCATTTATCGCAATTTTGGTGTAAAAATTACTTCAGCGTTTCTTAGATCTTATCCTAGTGTAGTTAGACTTAGACTTTTGTTTGTGCTGAAGCAACGTAGACTCTCAAAGTTTGTATAGTTCAACTCTCTCTTATTTTTGAAAGTTTGAATGGGTTTGTTTGCAATTCGTTTTCGATGTTGCAATTCAAATTGGCAATGTTTTATGGTCATATATAGTGTGGTTGGTTACCAAAGGGCAAGACCAGTTGGATGCCCTGTACAGGTTGTATATGTGATTGTAAATTGGGTTGTGTTGGAAAAAACATGGTAGAGGTTAAAAAAACAAGAAAAACTAAAAAAAAAGAAAAAAAAACCACGGTTATGTAAAAACCGTGGTTTAAAATTCAGTGGAACGACGTTTCAAACCACGGTTGGTTAGAGAACCGTCGTATAAAAGAGTCATATACCACGGTTATGTAGATGAACAGTCGTATAAAAGCCTTATATACCACGGTTATAAAGCCAAACCGTGGTATAAAATCGGTCTGATCCCGCGACAGAAACGACTTTAAATGACGGTTTTAGCCCAACCGTGGTTTATAATCCGTCTTTTAAACGACGGTTTAAACCGTGGTTTATTGCGACTTTCCGATATACCACGCGAGTATAAACCACGGTTTATAACTGTGGTATATAGGCAAAATAATTGTGGTAAAAAACATTTTCTGCACTAGTGTGAAGCTTATCAATCCAGCTCCCCTGGAAGTCTAAGGCACATGCCCTAAGCATATCCTCTAGTGTCTGGATGGTCCTTTCTGTCTGACCGTCGGTCTGTGGGTGGAAGGCGGTGCTGAGCTTCAACTCGGTACCAAGCGCTTCCCGTGTTGCTCTCCGGTATCTCGAAAGAAATCTGGTGTCGCGGTCAGATACTATGGTTTTCAGGACTCCGTGGTGTTGGATGATCTCCTTGTCGAATAGCTCCGCGAGCTTCACCACCTTCCAGGTGTCCTTCATCGGTATGAATCGGGCAACCTTGGTGAGACAATCGACTACTACCCAGATCATGTTGAGTCCTCCCCTAGCAGGTGGGAGTCCAACAACAAAATCCATAGAGATATCATGGAATTTCCACTACGGAATGGGCATGGATTGCACCATTCCTCCCGGTCTTCGGTGCTCGAACTTCACCTTCTGGCATGTGCGACACCTAAGAACATACTCAGTCACGTCGTATTTCATTCCTGACCACCAGAAGTGACTCTTGAAGAATGCGATCCCTTTGCTCAGCATTGCTTCGGGGGACGCACAATCTGCCACTCAATCGGATCAGACCATCGTCATGCAGTTTGAAGTCGTACTTTCGGCTCTCGAAGGTACCCTCTGTGATTTTCTGTCTGATCTCTGTGAAGTAAGAGTCGCTCAACTGAACGTCTCGCACCTCGTCAACCAAGCTAGAAGAAGCGAGTAGCGAATGGAGCGAGTATGCTCGACGACTCAGGGCGTCGGCTACAACGTTTGCCTTCCCTTCTTTATACTGGAGGTTGATGTCATAATCTGAGAGGAACTCCATCCACCTCCTCTGTCTTACATTGAGTTATTTCTGGGTGAATACATACTGAAAAATTTTGTGGTCGGAGTAGATGGTGATGCTTACCCCATAGAGATAGTGTCACCATATCTTCAAGGAGAAGACAATGGCCCCTAACTCTAAATCATGTGTCGGGTAATTCTCCTCATGCTTTTTCAGCTGGCGGGAGGCGTAAGCTACTACCTTGCCATGTTGCATGAGTACGCATCCCATTCCCTTGCCCGATGCATCATAATACACCTCAAATCCCTCTGTGCCCTCTAGAAGAGTAAGAATTGGCGCTGAGGTCAATGAGTCCTTTAGGTTCTGAAACGATACTTCACACTCGTTTATCCATAAAAACGGTGCATCTTTCTTCATCAATGACGTCATGGGCTTAGCGACTTTTGAGAAGTCCTTTACAAACCTCCGGTAATAACCGACTAGACCAAGAAAGCTCCGGATGTCGGTAACAGTCTTCGGTCTAGGCCATGATCGTACTGCTTCAATTTTGGATGGATCTACTGAAATGCCCGCGCTCGAGATGACATGACCGAGGATGATACCTGATCTAGCCAAAACTCGCATTAGGAGAACTTCGCATACAGCTGGTTCTCGCGCAGTGTCTCAAGTACTCTTCTCAAGTGGTTTTCATGCTCTTCTGCTGACTTCGAATACACAAGGATGTCGTCAATGAATACTACTACTGAAGTGTCCAGCTGATCACTAAATAATCGATTCATTAAGTCCATGAATTTGGCTGGTGCGTTAGACAAACCGAATGGCATCACTGTGAATTCATAGTGGCCATATCTTGTTCAGAATGTTGTTTTCTCAATGTCTTGCTCTTTGATAGCAATTTGGTGATATCCGGATCGGAGATCAATCTTAGAAATGACCAAAGCTCCCTTCAACTGATCGAACAGGTCGTTGATGCGTGGCAATGGATATTTGTTCTTAACAGTGACCGCATTCAATTCGCGGTAGTCGATGCGGAGGCGGAGACTACCATCCCTCTTCTTCACAAAGAGGACTGGTGCTCCCCAGGGTGATACGCTCGGGCGTATAAACCCCTTGTCGAGTAGATCACGTAGTTGCTCTTTAAGCTCTGTCATTTCTGCGGGTGCCATACGGTATGGTGCCCTAGCAATGGGACCAGTACCAGGTACAAGGTCGATTTCGAACTCTACTGCTCTCTGGGGTGGCATACCAGGTAGCTCCTTCGGAAATACATCAGGGAATTCTGAGACCACTGCTACATCATTACTGAATTCTGGATCTCTCTCCAGATCTTGCACATGGCATAGATACACTTCATGTCCTTTTCTGAGCTCCCGGTACATTGCCATAGCAGAGATGACTGTAGTTGAAGGCTCTCTCGGTCTCTGGCGGTATGGAACAGTGACCCCAGATGGACTCTTGAGCAGCAATCGATGCTCGGCGCATAGGATCCGTCCCTTGTGCCGCTCCAACCAGTTCATTCCAATTATTAAGTCGAATCCCAACCCGTTGAATTCAATGAAGGAGATGGGAAACGCTTCACCTTTGATTCGAACTATGGCGGTGTGGTAGTTGTAACACCCCTACTAATCCGGCTCCTAATAATAATATAAACGTCGTACTTAGTAAATAAATCGCAGCGGTAAATAACAGACTGTCGCCCTAATGGTGTCACTGTTATCACTCGCCCATACGGGTGATAACTAGTTACATGATAATCAACATACGAAACGTATTCCCGTAGTGACCACAAGAGATAGATAGCAGTGTTTAAACAATCTAAAAACATATCCAACAACAACTGTTTATTACAAAACCGTACACGTGAGTGTCTAACCAACATACACCTCGGTTTACAAACCCGAGTCCGAAATAACAGTAGTCTCAAACCATACCAAGTCTAGTCAAAAGTAAATACAACAGTCGCGCCTCACGTCAACCCACCAGCTTGTCTCCTGAAATAAAAATGGTTTGTGATATGGAATCAGCCCCTGCTGAGTATGCTATCACATGCCCCGTCATGCCACCTCAAACACCTCAATTAATTGGTAGAGAGCATGAGATTCGTTGCATGCAATACCGTTTTAATATTTAAACTGTAAACATTTAACAGTAACAACCATACAATAACATAACCATCAACACACATAATATAAACCACACAGTATAACCAATGAACAACATGGCGAAACAACGAGAACAATTAAACAAGTATTAACTCCCGTCCTTGGCATAGAAACCAATATTGTTCGCCAATGTACAAGTCTCAACTGTAATATGTGTTCAGTTATACCTAGAGACAACGTCTCGTTAAAAGCGACGTGTCTCTAAATTACCCATATAATATGGCGGGTCACCCACGGCAGTAGCCACTCCAGCGGTACGTCTTCGACCAAAGAGCCATCCTAGCTCACGGGAAATTTCTTGATATTTGCGGACCCGTACGCGGATGTCCTAGTACCGTTTTTGTGATCACAACGCGCACCAAGAGCCACATCCTCTTGGCTTTGTTATGTTAATTAATTATACCATCGCATCGCATTACCAATTTTCTAACACAGTAGACTAAGGTCGTTAGTCCAATCCGGAGTCTGTAAACTCGGGATCTAGTGTCAGATACAAGAGCGGCGTTTAGAAAGGCTAATGCTCCGTATAAAAGTCTCGCATAATATGTATATCTTATTATCCTAGTGCTACAACGTTTTTCTGACGATCCTTATATTGCATATAAGATAGCACCATAGCCGCTAGTTCGTTTTATATATATATATATAGGTCCATATATACGAACCAATACTGTTAACGCAACAACAGTATATAATAAGCAGCTAAAAATATACAGTTCATGCATATTATTCACACAATCAGACAAACAATCTTATCATAGATTACACAGAAGTCTGAACTGAGGAAGCCCTCAGAGACAATCAGAGACACGTAACAACATACCGTTGACCCTGAATGTATAACCGTGGAGTATGAATCAGCTAGATCCGATGCTCCCCGTGTCGTTTCTAACAGTCTAATAATACATAACGCTACTGATTAGAATCCTGTATAACAACATAACTCTACGGTACCCCGTACCGTCACTAATACCTCCCGGTCAATCCCCCGTTATTAACTATCACGTTTGTCGGGTTTTCGGCTTAACTTGGGATTGGAAAATGTTATATTACACGTGTAGTCTCGTCTTGTATATTAATATACTCAAGGTTTGGACTTTGTTATCGCATGTAATTCAATATACCCTTGTATATTATATAGTTTGTTTCTATATTGCATGTATAATTCTTAATCATATATTATACATTTCACCTTGGTATTTATTTTCCTAAGGTTTGTTTTTCCACGTTTAACGGAGTTAATTCATGTATAAAAATACTTTGAATTATATAAACCCTTATTATTCCATGTAAACTCATAACATTAGAATTTCCATATCTAATGTTTATAATTCTTTTCTCATTATCTTATATCATTTTTAATTATGACAATATATGGTTATTGAACCATATTATATTTTTCCACTCCATAACATATATTATATATATATATATATATATATATATATATATTATATATATATATATATGTATTATGGGACTCTTTATTAAATGGTAAATCTTTATAATATATTCATTCTCTTTTAATGAATATTTCTTATATTATAAATGTTACCCCCTTTATAACATTAGAAACCATATGATAAATTTTTATTTAAAAATGCCCATATTTCCGAACAGCACCTATTTTCATAAATATTTACAAAATCCACCACATATTTTATATAGTGTTATATTATAGTTATATAACATATATTATGACATTTATGTCATTAAAACAATTATAACCTATAGTTATAAATTGTTACAAATTACCAAACAACCCACTAAACTCTCGGTTTTTATATTCTACCACTAAACTTCCATAAATTGCAAATCTATCCCAATTTATAATACATAGTTTTCTAATGTCATCAAAACTATATATTATACATATATCTTTATAAAACCTTATATATAACTCCAAAAATTACCAACTATACCAAAAGGTTATAAATATTATTCCTAACCTTATACTTTCTATAATTCTCCGATTTTTACCCATATGTTACCCATTTGTAACAAATGTTATGAAATATCATATATTATACTTATATAATTCATATAAACTCCAAATTTAACCAAATAAACTTCTAAAAATTCCTAATAACCTAAGGTCTTTTCTAAATTCTATTTAGTACCCCAAGTTTTCGGAAATCACAATATAACCCCATCTCTTATAAATCTTTTACAATTTAATAACTATCTTAATATAAGGTAGTATTTTAATTTCTTAAATTCTCCAAACTTGGTCAAAGTCTCCTATATAGTCAACTTTGACTCTTAATGCCAAATTGGAGCCAAACTTTCGATAATTACCAATTATACCCTATAGTTTCCTATTTTTACAATTTTGACCTAAAACTTTATAAAATGTTATAATTTTTTATTAAATTCATTTAAAAACCCTAAACTCCTCTAAAATAAGCCCACGGCTTTATATTTTACTAGTAATTACCATTTGACCCCAAATTTAATTATATAAGCATAAATTAAACTAAATAAGCTTTAAACTTAAATTAAAATGGCCTAATGACATGGCCTTATTACAACTTTGCTTTATAACATAAAATTACACATAAATAGCTCAACTTATACAATAAACTCTCGGCCTTGCTGTAGTTTATTTATTTTTCCACATAATGTCATAATTTGACCATTATGTTAATTAAATCAATTAAATAACTAGCTTAATTTATCTTAGTCATTTTTTCCATACTTAGGTTAAAATAACCCTTATAATTAACTCCACTCTCGGCACATAATATATATATGCTATGAAATCATAAAATCATAAGTTTAAGGTGTTTATACCTTGGTTTATCCTTAGTACCAACTCGGCAGCTTGGAGGAAAAATCACCACATCATTTAGACATGATTAATACACCAAAATAAGATATGGTTATACTCCAAGCATGAGCTTAACCATAAAGAACAATTAATTTAAGATTTAAGGCAAAAATCACCTTAAAAATGCAAGGAAGTTTCCAAAGGATTTCGGCCTGAATTAAAAACACCACATGGTGTTAAATTCACCATATAAAAATAGGAAATAGTTAGACAACAACAAGCTGCTATGGTAATAGGTTTTACCTTGGCAAAATGCCTTAAAGAATGGTATTTCCTTTGATTTTTGGCCACCCTTGCTCCAAATGGTTAACCAACTGAATAAACATGTAAATATGAAGATTATGAGTGAATAAACTCATAAAAATCAGAAGAAGAAAAATGGATGAAGAAAGGAGATGCTTAAGGTATGTTTTTACCTTATAATGCAAATTTTGGAAACCTTGGTCCCTATACTTGCTTCAGCCGAGATTGATGTTTGTTCAAGCTTTAAAACACTGAGAATGAGCCATGGAAAGTGATAGATCATGAGCTCCAAGTGTAGGTAATGAAGCATTACCTTAGGTGCCATGGAAAGTGATAGAATGAGCCATGGAAAGTGATAGAATGAGCCATGGAAAGTGATAAAATATGCCTTAAACCATTACCTTAGGTGCTTAAGAGATTGATTTGCCTTCCATACTCAAAACACAGCTTGAGAGGGTTTGGAAGAGCTGATGGCTTGGCTGGAATGGGACAAGAGCAAGATAAAGAAAAAAATGTGATTTAATGATTGAAAAGTAGAAAAAGGAATAGTAAAATGGTGATTCAACAAATTAGGAAGATATTTGGCACTAAAGTAGAATGAGCTGTCTTCTAAGCTCCATGCCTGCCGACAGCCAATGGGTTAGGGTGGTCATTAATTGACCATTGACCATACTTAGTCAATTTTTCTTAAAAATGCACTATTTGGGTTACTATTCACAAATGAATGCCATATTTTCGATTTTTTTTGTGAAATTTAGGATTTAGACCTTCCAATGTGGTAAATTATAGTACATTAGTATATCAAGGTCTAATCCAATGCTTAACACCACTCAAAACCCACTCAGAAAGTCAATTTTCTCAAAAACATGCTTTAAGGAATATTAAAGCACATTTTGTGTTAGAGCATGTTTTAGAGCTTGGTTTCCTTTGAGAATGGTTTTATAATATTCATTACTTCATTATAGTACTTAGGAATCCACTTTGGATCCTATTTGAGGTCATACAATATCTATGGTGTCTTAAAGCACATTTTTGGCTTTACCGATCTTAAAGCATGTTTTGCCTTGTTGAGATCTTTTAGATTGTTCCCCAATGGTATTTAGATGTTTATTAACCATGTTAGATCATTAATAGATCATTTAATTATGTTTTTAAGGTTAGGGGTATTTCAATCTACCCCCCTTAAAAAGGCTTCGTCCCCGAAGTCCTTACTCATCTATAGTTCACCTAAGAAATCAAGTTCCACTAAGTAATCAATCAGACCATCGCTAGGGAGTAACTCCCACTAGGTTCAGACCTAGTCTATATGTATCATGATTGATACAGCACATATCAAATAGTCAAAACTCATGGTATAATCCCATTCGTATCATAGCACTAAACAAGGTGCACATCCAATTCATCAACAAAAGTACTCAGCGGTACTATATATATATTCTCAAACAGGTGCACTAAGGCACATACATAAGATGTATCAAACATACAATCATCCAACAAACATGTATGACATAGCATACTACCAAACACACCACAAAAACAAGACCTAATGCATAACATATGCGCAAGCCAAGTGGCGTCGTCTACCCCCTTAAAAAGGGTTTGACCATGAACCCGTATAAGTATCACAGCTACTACTCGAAGAGTGCTGGATACTTCGCTCTCATGGAGTCCTCTAACTCCCATGTAGCCTCCTCCACCTCATGGTTCGACCAGAGAACCTTGACCATGCTAACGGTCTTGTTCCTAGTCTGTCTCGTCTTTGTATCGAGAATGCGGAGTGGTACTTCCTCATATCGTAGAGCGGGGTCCAACTCTAAAGTCTCTGGTTGTAAAACGTGCGTTGGATGGGGCACATACCTCTTCAACTGTGAAACGTGAAAGATGTCGTGTACCCTCCCGAGCTCTGCTGGCAAATCCAGTCTGTAAGCTAACGGGCCCACTCACTCCATAATCGCATAAGGTCCAACATACTTCGGGCTCAACTTGCCCTTCTGCCCGAACGGAAGATCCCCTTCATGGGTGACACTCTAAGGAATACCATCATCGGTAGTGAACTCAATGTCCCTCCTTATGGTGTCTGCATATGATTTCTGCCGGTCGTGAGCTGCCCTCATGTTCCTACGAATCTGTAGGACATCCTCCTTGATCTGCTCTAGGTACGCTGGTCCTAGAAGCGTAGTCTCGCTGGCCTAATCCCAGCATAAAGGAGTCCTACACGGTCTACCATAAAGTGCCTGGAACGGTGGCATCTGTATCGAGGAGTGGTAGCTGTTGTTATAGGCGAACTCTATCAGATGTAGACGCTCTAACCAACTCCCCTGAAAATCCAAGGCACATGCTCTCAGCATGTCCTCCAGTGTCTGGATGGTCCTCTCACTCTGACCGTCGGTCTGTGGATGGAATGCCGTACTAAGCTTCAACTTCGTACCCAAGGCTTCCTGAACCTGACCCCAGAATCTGGACAAAAATCAAGGGTCCCTATCAGACACAATGGTCTTCGGCACCCCATGGTGCTGGATCACCTCCTTCTGAAACAAGTCCGCTAACTTCGGGACCTTCCAGGTATCCTTCATAGCAACAAACTTCGCCACCTTTCAGACGGTCCACAATGACCCAAATCGTGTTCAGTCCTCCCTTAGTCGGTGGGAGACCGACAACGAAATCCATCAAGATGTCCTCGAACTTCCAGCAGGGAATAGGCATAGACTGCACTAAACCGCTGGGTCTCCTATGCTCAAACTTAACCTTCTGACAGGTCAAGCATCTAGCGACGTAGTCAGCTACATCCTTCTTCATCCCGCTCCACCAAAAATGGACCTTCAAGTCCTTGTATATCTTCGAAGAACCGGGGTGGACGGATAAGGACGAGCAATGAGCCTCCTGGAGTATCTTCTCCTTCAAGTCAGGCGAAGACTCTGGAATACATAACCGGCCATTCAGTCGAATCATGCCATCATTACACAGTTCGAAGTCATACCTCTGACTCTCAAAATAACTCTCCTGTGCAGCTCGTATCTCATCAATCATATTGCTGCCCGCTAGTAATGTAAACAATGAATGAACTCTGCGTCGGCTACTACATTCGCCTTGCCCTCCTTGTATTTCAGGTCTATGTCGTAGTCCTTCAAGAACTCGACCCATCTTCTCTGTCGCATGTTCAGTTCCTTCTGAGAGAAGAGATGCTTTAGACTCTTGTGATCAGAGTAGATGGTGACTGTCACACCGTTTAGATAATGTCGCCAGATCTTCAAAGCGAAAACTACTGTGCCTAACTCAAGGTCATGTGTGGGGTAATTCACCTCGTGCTTCTTCAGCTGTCGGGATGCGTAAGCAACTACCTTCCCGTGTTGCATAAGCACACAGCCTAGTCCGGTTCCAGAGGCATCACAATATACCTCAAACCCATCGGTGCCCTCAGGGATAATGAGAACAGGCGCCGAAGTCAGGAGATCCTTCAGTGTCTGAAAGGACTGCTCACACTCGGCAGACCATAAGAACTGGGACTCCTTCTTCATGAGATTCGTCATCGGTTTGGCCACCTTGGATGAGTCCTTCACGAACCTTCGATAGTAACCGGCCAAACCCAGAAAGCTGCGGACGTCTATGACTGTCTTCGGCCTCGGCCAACTCTTCACTGCCTCTATCTTAGCAGGGTGTACAGATATCCCGCTCGCTGATATAATGAGTCCAAGGAATGACACGCTGTCCAACCAGAACTCACACTTCGAGAGCTTGGCATACAGCTGGTTCTCTCTCATGATACTCAAAACCTGCCTCAAATGTAACTCATGATCCTCCTTGGTCTTTGAATAGACAGGATATCGTCGATGAAAACCACAACTGAACTATCAAGCTGTTCTCTGAAGAGACGGTTCATCAAATCCATGAAAATGGCTGGCGCATTCGTTAATCCGAATGGCATAACGGTGAACTCGTAGTGTCCATACCGTGTCCTGAAAGCTGTCTTCTCCACATCACCCTCTGCAATCCTAATCTGATGGTAGCCAGATCTGAGATCTATCTTCGAGAACACACTGGCCCCTCTCAGCTGGTCAAATAAGTCATCTATCCGTGGCAACGGGTACTTGTTCTTGACCGTGACCGCATTAAGCTCGCGGTAGTCGATGCAGAGTCGCATACTGCCGTCCTTCTTCTTGACGAACAGTACTGGAGCACCCCAAGGAGAAACACTAGGTCGAATGAATCCCTTGTCGAGGAGGTCCTCCAGCTGTAGCTTCAGCTCCCTCATCTCAGCCGGCGCCATACGGTAGGGCGCCTTAGCAATAGGGCCCGTACCTGGCAACAAGTCGACGGCGAACTCAACCTCGCGCACAGGCGGCATGCCTGGCAGCTCATCAGGAAACAAGTCGGGAAATCTACCACGACTGGAATGTCTGAGTCCATCACATCGCTCTGTCTCGTGTCCTGTACATAACAGAGGAAGGCTTGTCGGCCCTTCCTAACGTCCTTCATCAGGGACAATGCTGACACGATCTTGACAGTCGGCTCTCTCCTCACACTGCGGTATGACACTGTCTTGCCGCTCGGCCCCTTCAGTAGTAGTCGATGCTCTGCACAATGAAGGCGGCCCCTATGCTTCTACAGCCAATCTATGCCTACTATAATGTCGAAGCCCAAGTTCTTGAACTCGATCAGATCGATGGGAAAGGTCTCAGTCATGATGCTGATCTCTAACCCCGTGCTGTCTGGTGCAACCTACTTTCTCCTTCGAAGGAAGGGTGACTGAAAAGTCAGAAAGCTGTTCGGGGGCCCCCAGCTTCTTAGCAAATGCCGAGGAAATAAAAGAATGCGAAGCCCCTGAGTCGAACAATACGGAAGCACTAACACCATCACAGGAAAGGTACCTGAGATCACCTCTCGTATTAGCATCGAGTCCCAATAAATCACTAATTTACTGTCGGTTGTAATTGTCATACCTGTGATGACATTACCGGACTCCTTGGCTTGCGCCATATCTAGGATGCATATGGTACCCTCCTTTCCATTTTGTGGCCTGAAGTTATGAATTAACGGTATCAACAAACTGAACACATATACTTGAAGGTACAAAAACTCTTATTTCATTCATCCAACTGTATTATACAAGGTTACACACTTAGCTACTACTATTACATCAGTACTGTCTGAAAGTCAAATTTAAACGGCCAGGTCGGATGTGGGTCTCATTCACTAGAGCTGGTGGGGCGGTATTGAGCTTAATGCTCTTAATTCCATGATATACAAGCCTCGACTCTCCACCAAATACCAACACATCCCCAGACTTGAGGATGATCTTGCTTGCTAGATCCATCCTCTTCTGGTCTCCATAGATGAACTCAGCATCATCGCCGATGGAGAATGACACAACCGGTATTCCTCTGGTGATGGACTCGGTCGTCTCATCACGGTCCTGGTGCATCCCAAGCTTTCCTCCCTGCTCGTAGTAGTTGACGATGCAAACATCAGGTGTCATGTCGGGTAATGGATAAGTCTCACAGTCTTGAGCAATATCCATTGCGTTTCTCACCAAGGTTAGGAAACTCTCAGGTATCCTAGGTATTGATACGCCATCTACCATCCTCACCTCTCGATAAACCCTAGCTTGCGGATCCCAATCTTTCCCTAAGCACATCATGTGCAGTTTCATCTTAGAACCACTATTAAATACAGGGGTATAAAATCCTCCCATGCCCTTACCCAAAGCTCTACACTCATTCACTATGGCGATTTGCTCATCTAGGGTTAGGAACTCTCTGAGAAGTATCATGCCCGGTCTGACCACATGACACAACTCGCCAGGGTACTCCCATCATTCTTCCATGGGTCTAGGTGATCTCTGTCTTGTAAGTGTGGGATAGCAGATATCGAAGTCTCCTAAGAGATAAAAGGTTTCCTAGGTAAGTCGTTTATCTAAAGCGGTAATTAAACACACATTCATGCTAAGGTAAAGCGTTTAACACTTAGTCATGCTCTCATACAATGGTTAAGGTTTCAAAAGCTAACCTTCATCGCGCTGGGTACTAGTACCAGCTCCCGCTGCATTCAGCACACGGTTGCCCGGCGGGTTCCTCTGGTTCTGGTTCTGCTGCTGCGCTGCTGCTGCCCCTCTGGGCTTGGGGCGCCGGCCCCCTCTGGCCACCTCGAGCTCCACCTCCTCCAGTAGGTGCGCTCTGAGTCCCCTTCGGCGGGCGGTACGCTCGGCTCTCCGGATTCGCGAAGCACTCGAACGACCTATGGCCTTTCTTTCCACAGTGGTGGCAGTCCACAGCTTGCCCGGTGCAATCAACACCCGGGTGGTCTTTACCACAACGCTTGCAGTGAAAGTGGCGCTGGGGTGCAGAACCTATTATCATACAACAATCTGATTAATACAAGGACGGTAATGGATAGTGTAATACACAACTCATTCACAAGGTTAGATCGCTTACCCTTAGGGGGTGCAGATCTGAGAGGCTGGACATCATAGGTAGGCCCGGTCAGCATCGGAACCTTCTCCTTGCCCTTCTGGCTGGCCTGCTCCTTCTTCTTCTCCCTCCAGGAGAACTTTTTCTTCCTGTGATCGTCAAAGTGTTAGGAATAGCTATAAAAGCAGGCAGCAAGTAAGTAATTTAAATGATTAAATAACTTAAAGCGGTTCTTACTTCCAGCCCTTGCTGCCTCCGCCTCCAGCCACAACCTCCGCCTCCTTCTCGGGGCCTTACGCTTCTGCCCCTGGCTGTCATCCCGGCTGTTCACCAACAGCTCGGTCCGAGAAGCAGCATCATAGCACTCCTACAATGCATCAATGAGTTCCCCGAACTTGTAATAAATCAAACTGAGTTACAAGGTATAATCTGTCAACTAATTTTACTTGGACCGTAGGTGTAACACCCCATCCAACAACAAACACATAATAACAATCTGCAGCGGAAACTCAACTCATCACATTACTTATTCCAATGGTGTTACACGCCGTTAACCACCCACGTGGCTAACAAGGCTAATACATGTACATTTGTATCGGTCTGATGGACTAGATTCCCGAGCAACTACACAATACAATCCTCATTCCATCTTCAACATTTATTATATACATACACTCCCCCTGTACCGAGTATTTACAAACTACTGCCGATAACAACTTCGGTCTTACTACGCCTATCATACTCACGCCATTTAAATGGCTACCCATGTGTAAACATCTGCCCCGTCCTACTCTCGAACGGTTTCCAGCTCCTTGTACCTGAAATAGAAAAGGAGAGAAAGGGTGGCCCCCAAGGGGCTCAGCACCTTTGCTGGTATGGTAATCCCGCAGCCCACATGCTACCGGGCCACGCACAACTAATTGTCGTCTTAGCATGCAGTTGATTATATTTAAATCATGCATACAAGCCATAACCATACAACACATAGCATTTCGCCTCAATGGGCTCAACCTATAACCAAAACATCCACACTTAACCAACCATCCAATGATTCCTTAAACCCTAGAGTGGCTCTCCTCTAAACGGAGCTACTTCCTTAACGAACGACGTGTACCCATCAATCGGGTTATCCTTAAACGCCTCTTGTCACAAGCTGGGATTCATTTCCATGATCCACACATTCCATATCATACAACATATCTCATTTCTCACATAATAAAACATAATAACACCTTTCTTGTTTCAACGTACATATGATGACATCGCATTCATTTAAAACATCGAATATATATATATATACCATAGCATAGCAAGGGAATTTGCATAGCACCATAACATTACATAACACCATAAAATCGGTTCTCACAAGGAACCTTCCATCATAGTTAGTATACCATGTGAGCCTAGGGATTTTTGCCAATCCCATGTTAAGCTCGTTACCAACCTCGTTACCGTCCAGTTATATAGAACGGTTAACTTATACCCAAGGTGTGTCGGATATAGTAATCCCAAGCACACCGAAATAACATACGTATGCCCCTGTGGCCCGACGTGAGTCAGTAACTAGCTTTGGATAAGCTAAGGGAAGGTAGAAACCAAGTTGGAATACCACCTATACATACACCAAGAGAGCCGAACCGGATAAGATAACGACTCCCGTCCATCACACGCGTGGCCGGAACAACCGGACTCCTCACCCCCCATTAGTACATATACACTTATAAATAAGTAGTTAGAGATCCATTATGGAGCCTACCACATCCACACACCATACGGTATCATAACCGAGTTAAGCACACAAGGGAGGTTCACACACTTGCATACAACAACAATGTCCAACTAACTCACACATAGCCGTGGTTAGCACGTTCCCAAGGTTTGGGCCGTCAACTCCGAATACCGATCACTCATGTGTTCCTAGATTTGGTTAGCTAAGGTTTAACACATATTTGAGGTTAAATGGTATCGGAGGCCAAATTCGCCACATAAATGAATTACTATAAACTCATTACATGTTTTAATCTTACAAGGTGGCAAACACTCAAGAAAACATATTGGCATACAAGCCGGTGTAATCCGGTAGGACACAGGTTGCAAGAAAACCATACCTGTCACCGGAGTCCACTTTACCACGTCCACTTATGTTCCTCGAGCAATTCTCGAACAACTGTTAACATCACATGTGTTTTTATTAACATTGGGGTTTGCTTGATTATTTAATGTCTAATGCTTAACTTTCCCCGTTAACTTAGTTACATAACTTTACATTTCAACTTATTTTACTTTCACATTTTGATACAACTTTTCACCCACTTAATTGCCATTTAAACTCACCTAACATGTCCTTAACAACCTTATAACATCATCACTTATCAATCCCCATCATCACATATCAGTTCATAACCTTAAACCACATTTTTGGTCCGACCGGACTTGCCGACCGGACTTGTCCATGTCCGGTCGATTCCAGAACACATTTCCGCCAAAAATTTTCCACTCCGACCGGACTTGTAAGTCCGGTCCTATGTCCGGTCCATTCCAGAGAGTTTCTCCCCTTTGAAAATTTAGCCCACCGGACTTGCCAAGTCCGGTCCTATGTCCGGTCCATTCCAGAAACTAATTCTCGCAGGGTAAACTGGGCCCGACCGAACTTGCAAGTCCGGTCGCAATCCGGTCTGCCCCAAATCCTTTTTCCTTTTTTACATTCAACTCCAAACTTCACCCCATATATCCTAGTATATCCTAACCTCATTTGGGCACTTCAAACACACCTTTAGCCATGTGCTAAACTCTTTAAATCACTCACCAAAACCATCTTATCATTCACAAATTTCTTACAAGATTCCTAGCACTTGGGATGTTTTCTCCTTAAGATTTCTAAGTGGTAATTCACCAATAATGACCACTATACCAAGGTGTTTCCTCTACACCTTAACATCATCTCCCAAGCATCTTCTCTTACTAACCAAATCTTCTCTTTCACAACTCCTTAAATTCCTTTCTCAAAACCTTACCTAAACATCATTCTCTCCTCCTTATTCATCAACATGACCTAAACCTTAAACAAACTTCTCCAAGACTTTAATATCTCCTAAAAACACTCATTGGATTTCTAGAACTTCCAAGACAATGCCTATATCCTTATAGCACCTTAGAACACCTTAATGCATGTGTTCTCCCTTAGTGAAGCATGTGTCCATTCCTAACAATTCCTAGTTCACCCAAGTTCATTTAAGCACTTAGAATTCCTTATACATTTTACAAATTTCGCCATGGGTTCTCTTAGCACATCATCATTCCAAAACTCATAGTTTTCACCATTAAGCACTCAAGAGCACCTAAATCCATCAAGAACATTATCACTCACAAAATTTCACCAACTTTACACTACATCACAATATAGTGCATAACTAAACTTGCTTGGCACTTAGGCCCTTAAATAACATGGCTCTTAGGCCCTTAAATTGCATAATCCTTAAACACTGAATTTCCCACATAAATAATGCCTTTGACCTGCAAATACATACACCAATACATATGTTCTTTTACTAGTCTCCTTGAGAACACTTTACTAGGTCATTCACCATTTGCTCTTTAGGTAGTTTTAACAAGCATTATAAGCTTATTTCTCCTAAGGCATTAAACCACATTGAGATAGCTTGTTTACCTCTTTTCCTCACAAATTTCTTTCTTGTTTCCTTGTAAAACCGGTAAGGCATTTGGTTCCTTGCCAACAACTAAACAATATAC
>CM041777.1:382458403-382598451 GCA_023374045.1 Limonium bicolor
CATTAATGTTTTTGAAACAATGTAAAATTAGGGTTTACAATGAGATGAAGCTTAAAGCTTGAATACTCATTATGATGTTTGTATATTGTTTAGAACTTGACAAGGAACAAATATACCGGTTTTATAAGGAAACAAGAAAGAAGTTGTTTGGAAAAGAGGTAAATCTACTAACCTAATGTTGTTTAATGCCTTAGGAGAAATGAGCTTATAAATGCTTATTAAAACTACCTAAAGAGCAAATGGTGAATGACTAGTAAATGTCTCAAGGAGACTAGTAAAAGAACATATGTCTTGTTGTATGTAATTGCAGGTCAAAGGCATATATATTGTGGAAATTCAGTGTTTATGATTTAAGCACCTTAAGGGCCTAAGAGCCATGCATTTTAAGGGCCTAAGTGCCATGCAATTTAAGTTATGCTTTATATTGTAATGTGGTGTGATTTGAGTAAAGTTTTGTGGGTGAGAGTGTTCTTGGTGATTTAGGTGTTCATGTGTGATTAGTGGTGAAAACAATATGCTTTAGTGTAACAAAATGCTAGGAGAACCTATGTCGAAATTTAGGAAATGCATAAATAGTTCAAGATGTCTTAAAGGAATTTTGATGAATTAGGAAGTGTTCTAGTGTGTAATAAGGATTTAGGCATGATCTTGAGGTTTTAGTTTATACCAAAGTCATTTTGGACTTAGATTGAGACTTAGGCAAACTTTGGTAAAATAAGGAGGAAGTGTAAGCTTAGAAAAAGGGATTTCAAGGATGACATAAGGAGTTTTAGTTTGTAAGAAATGATGTTTAAGTAATGATGTTGTGTGGGAGAAATATCTTGATATAATGATTAGAATAGGCAAGGAATACCACTTAGAAACTTAAGGAGAAGATACTATAAGTGTTAGAGGCTTTGGGGAAATTTGGTTAAGTGTGTAAAGGCTTAGAAATTTGAGTATAATGCCTTGTCCGAACTTCCGTCCGGATGTGGAAGTTCGGACAGGCTCTGTTGGGTAAAAGATATTCTCACTCGCGGGCAGTGTCCGAACTTGGGAAGTCCGGACACTAGTTCGGACGTACCCACTCTTCCTTAGGATTATCCTCGAACTGTGTCCGAACTTGGGAAGTCCGGACACATGTTCAGACGCACGGATTTCTGTCTAGATTTTTCTCGGCTCACGTCCGAACTTCCGAAGTCCGGACATAAGTTCGGACGTGTGTCTGTTTTCTGTCTAAAGTCACGGCTTGCGTCCGAACTTGGAGGTTCGGACACAAGTTCGGACAGGCCACTGTATGGACCAAAAATTATTGTTTTAAGATGGGAATTGTTATCTAAAAATGGTAGTTGGTTAGTAATGATATTATAAGGTTATGTAAGACATGTTAGGTGGGTTTTAAAGGCAATTAAAAGGATGAAAAGTTGTAACAAGTGAAAAAAATAAACTAGTAATGTGGAGTAGATAATGTTAATGATGGACTAGTGCGTTAATTAACCGACGTTACTAATGTGTTTAGGATTCTCTCAAGGTGGAAACGAAACGAGGCAAGGACCAAGGTATGGTTTTCTTGCAGTCTGTTGTCTACCGGTTTACACCGGCTTGGATGTTGTTTGCTTTTCTGTGTGTTACGACCTTATAAGATTAAGGCATGAAAAAAGTTTACAGTTGTTATACATTAAGACGTTGCAAGGTTGTGACTCCTCTCCCTTGGTTGTCTAACAAGACCTAAATTTGCTTGTGTGACTTAACAAAATGTTGTGTGATCACTAACAAGTGCTAATCGGGGGGAGTGAGAGAGTCCGGTTGTTCCGGCCACGCGTGTGATGGACGGGAGTCGATATCATATCCGGTTCGGCTCTCGGTGTATGTATAGGTGGTATTCCAATTTGGTTTCTACCTTCCCTTAGCTTATCCAAAGCTAGTTACTGACTCACGTCGGGCCACAGGGGCATACGTATGTTATTTCGGTGTGCTTGGGATTACTATATCCGACACACCTTGGGTATAAGTTAACCGTTCTATATAACTGGACGGTAACGAGGTTGGTAACGAGCTTAACATGGGATTGGCAAAAATCTCTAGGCTCACATTGTATACTAACTATGGTGGAATGTTCCTTGTGAGAACCGATTTTATGGCGTTATGTATTGTTGTTGTGCTATGCAATTTCCCTTGCTATGCTATGGTATATATATATATATATATGTTGGATGTTTTAAAATGGATGCCATGTTATCATGACAATTGGTTGCGCGTATCCCGGTAGCCGATGGGCTGCGCGTTAACCATACCAGCAAAGGTTGCTGACCCCCTCGGGGGCTCCATATTTATTGCAGGATGAGGATCGAAGAAGCGGAGTGGCTCTAGATCCTAGGTCGATGATGTACTTTTGGTTGTTTTGGATGTTGAACCCGGGATGCGCCTGTGCTCCCGTGGTGTTATTTTTTGTACTGTTCGATAACAGTGGTGAATGTTTACGGTTGGTAGTTGTGATGTAAATTAAATACTCGGTATGGTTGGTTATGTTTATATATGGATGTTAGGTTCTATGCTCGGGAGTCTGATCATCAGACCGATACACTTGTATTTATTCTGCCTAGTTAACCACGTGGGTGGTTAACGGCGTTGTAACACCAAAGTGTTTAGTTATTGTTTGGTTGGTTATTTCCGCTGCGATTTCGGTAGTTGGTAGGGGCGTTGTAGGGGTGTTACAAAAGTGGTATCAGAGCGAAGTATCGCTCTGATGACTAGAATACCGAGCTTAGGGATATACCGAGTTAGGAAACCTAAGTACAGATACCTAAGTGAACAGATTTGGAAAGGTTAACCACTAACTAAGTGTGGAATTACCTGGTTGTCGGCAAGATGCTATAACCATTGGACCGATAAGTGTGCAAGCATAATGCTAATGAAATGTTCGTATGAATTCAGATGGCAGGTAGACCACGAGGTAGGGCCGCGGGCGCGGTACTGGAGATGTGGGTGACCAGGGCAATGATACTACGGCACAGACCATGGCTGAGGCAGTTGCAGCCGCCGTAGCCCAGTTGGTACCCGATTTGTTGCTGCTATACAGCAAGGGCAACAGCCTGGAGTTCAACCACACCACCACCGCCACGAGAGACCAATTGGGTCAAGGCGTTGGCTGATCTGAGACCGCCATCATTAAATGGGGAGACTGATCCTCGAAAGCTGGAGGCGTACATCTCCGAACTGGAGACCGCCTACGAGACCTTGGCAGTACCTGCTGAAGCTAAGGTCCGTCTTGCCGCTTACTACTTGAAGGGTACGGCACAGAGTTGGTGGAAGTTGGTGAAAGAGGACAGGATGGCTGATCCTGAGTTTGGTTGGAGGGAGTACACGGCTCTACTGCGAGCCAAGTATTACCCTGTTCATGTGCAGGAGGCCAAGCGCCTCGAGCTGGACAGTCTGAGGCAGGGGGATAAGATGTCGGTTGATGACTACTACACCGCATTCACCGGCCTTATCCACCTGTTACCAGACCTTGGGTATTCGAACCGAGTGTTGGTGAACCGGTTCTACAATGGTCTTAGCCACCGTCTCCGCTATGGGATGGGGCCAGCTGAGTATACTACCTTGCAGGTAATTAGAGTACCATGTTGTGAATCAATTTATACCATGAGTGAATGTTAATGTGAGTTGGTAAGTTGTTTTTGCGGGGCATGACTGACATCCTAAAATTCAGGAGTGTATCATGCCGCTGCTAAGGTTGAAATTACCGTCCGTTTGAGGGATGAGGAGAATGCGCACAAGCGCAAGGCCACGAACGAGGGCCAGAGTCAGCAAGGGTATGGGGGAGGAAGAAAAAGAAACCCTACCCTCAGCCCCAGAAGACCAGTACCAGGTGACAAGGGCCAGGCCCAGACCACTTCAGCTGATGAGCCACTGAAGCTCACGTATGCGTAGCGGCGAAGCCTCTACGCTCCTACCCGCCTAAGGGTAATTACTTAATCATGTGTATCTAGTGAGGTGTATGTTGTTAAGATGGAAAGTGAGTATTGATTGTGTGTTTGTTGTAGCAGCTAGCGCGGGTTCTGGACCGGAGCGCCACTTTTACTGTAACTGGTGTAACGGAGACCACCCCGGCAAGACTGCAAGGGGAATGATGTGAGGTGTCGTCACTGCCAGAAGATGGGGCACCGCGAATTTGAGTGTTGGACGAACCCAACAGCAGGAACTATAAGCCAAAGGGGCAGTGGAAGGGTAATACTACCACGACCACTGAAGGCCCGAAGGCGATCATTCAGCAGACTTCTGACAAGAAGTACACTGAATCCCAGAAGGGGAAGGGTACGGGGTCCGGCAAGGCCGCCCTGAATGTGGTGGACCTGTCTGAGGCACCAGGATCCTCTTCGAGACCAGGTACCGCCTAAACTGTTAAATGAAAAAGTGATTGCTTACCGCATTTCATGCATGAGCGTGTATTAGTGAGTCTAATGTACACCACCTAAGTAATGAGTTAAATAACGATGTGAGAGATACCTAAATTAGACAATGTGGAAAACTAGGAACCTTCAATATCTGTTATCCAATCCCGCCCACACCAACCCTGAAGAGACCACCATCACATCACCGAATTCCCACTGGAGCAATGTCAGGTTATCCAACCAGGTATGATACTCTTAAATGGATACCTGACACCGGAAGCACAAATCCACATCATCAGACGTTGCAACGAACTTGGAGCAGCACCAGGAGGTTTCTACACACCCGAATACCCGAGCGGTTCGAAGATGAAGCTGAAGATGATGTGCATGGGTAAGGACTGGAATCCCTACACCAAGTCATATCAGGATGTGCGAGCTGAAGACGGAGCAACTGTACCAGGTATACCTGAGGAGTTCCTTGCGGTTGTTAACCACACCGTGGAATTGCTCAGCAACTTGAATCGGAACCGATTCCGAACGTGGAAGCAGACTTATGCATTGTGAACTTCTACCAGAAAGGTGGACGGTTAGGGTTACACCAAGATAAGGACGAGTCACCCGAGTCTCTAAGTAAGGGAGTACCCGTGGTGTCTTGGTCCATTGGTGATACCGCTGTGTTTATGTGTACGGCGAGCAGAAGCGTGGTGATCTCGCAAGAAGCTAGTGTTGAAGTCAGGTGATGTATTAATCATGGGAGGACAATCAAGGATGTTGTACCACGGTATCAAGAAGATTAAATTGAATACCGCACCATCGACAGTGGTAAATGCCACACATCTGAAACCCGGACGTTTGAATTTGACCTTCAGGCAGTTTTGAGCCTTGTGTAATCATGTAATGTATTAAGCCAGTGTTTGATAAAGGAGCTATTCTAGCCATGTCTACAATGTAACCAACTTATGGTGTAAAGACTGTGTTAATGAATAAAGGGATGTTGTTTTGAGTGTATCAACGTGTTACTACCGTATACTTATGAGTTTGCCAATGAATTAGGCTGTGCACTCGGAACGGGAGGTATACTGGTGTCTGCAATAAGGCAGAAGCCGGCAAGAGCGGCACAATCCTCACCGGTACCTTTCCAGTGAATGTGGTGGATGCATCGATCTTGTTCGACTCTGGAGCCTCACACACATTCATTCGCTATCATTTGCGAAGAGGCTGGGGTTAGACGGTGAAGAGATGCCAGACTTTCGTGGTCACTCTCCCGTCGAAAGAGCGGATCAGGTGTACCCGCTACTACCGAGATGCTGTTGTTCGAATCATGGATGAGGAGTTTCCGATCGACTTGATGAGTTCGACGGACTAGGTTTTGATGTGATTGTCGGGATGAACTGGTTGGAGCGGTACAAGGGTAGAATCCTATGTGCCGAGCATCGACTGCTTCTTCGGAGTCCATCTGGGGTTACTATATCATACCGCCAGAGGCCCGGGAGCCTTCGACACAGATCATCACCGCCATGGCCATGTATCGTGAGTTGCGACGAGGAAATGATGTATACCTCTGCTATGTCCAGGACATAGAGAGAGACCCTGAGTTTAGCCCAGATGTGCCGGTAGTGTCGGAGTTTCCTGATGTATTTCCTAAGGAACTGCCGGGCATGCCGCCAGCACGAGAGGTTGAGTTTGAGATTGATCTAGTTCCGGGCACCGGACCCATTGCGAAAGCGCCTTATCGTATGGCTCCAGCAGAGATGACAGAGCTCAAGGAGCAGCTGAGAGACCTACTCGACAAGGGCTTTATCCGCCCTAGTGTTTCACCATGGGGAGCGCCGGTCCTCTTCGTGAAGAAGAAGGACGGTAGCCTCCGCCTGTGTATTGATTATCGGGAGCTGAATGCTGTTACGGTGAAGAACCGTTACCCTTTACCACGCATCGACGATCTATTTGATCAGCTGAGGGGAGCATCAGTATTCTCCAAGATAGACCTACGTTCCGGATACCACCAGATTGCCATCCGTGACAGTGATATCGAAAAGACAGCATTCAGAACTAGGTATGGGCATTATGAGTTCACAGTTATGCCGTTTGGTTGTCAAATGCACCAGCAAAGTTCATGGACTTAATGAACCGTTTGTTCCAAGATCAGTTGGACAAATCAGTGGTAGTCTTCATCGATGACATACTTGTGTATTCGAAATCGAGAGGTGAGCATGAAAGCCACCTGAGAGATGTATTGCAGACATTGAGAAAGAATCAGCTGTATGCTAAATTTTCTAAGTGTGAATTTTGGTTGAATCAAGTATCTTCCTTGGACATGTGATTTCTGAGGCCGGGATCGCTGTTGATCCGGCAAAGATAGATGCAGTGCGCACCTGGCCTAGGCCGAAGACAGTTACCGATATCAGGAGCTTCCTCGGTCTGGCAGGTTATATAGGAGGTTTGTGAAGGACTTCTCCAGTGTCTCGAAGCCGATGACTTCCTTGATGAAAAAGGATGCACCATTCGAGTGGACAGTCGACTGTGAGAGTGCTTTCACGAGTCTCAAGGATGCTCTGACATCTGCACCGGTTCTGACATTACCAGACGGTCCAGATGGTTTTGAGGTCTATTGCGACGCATCAGGCAGGGGTATGGGTTGTGTTGATGCAACACGGGAAGGTCGTGGCTTACGCCTCCCGACAGCTGAAGAAGCATGAGGAGAACTACCCTACCCACGATTTAGAATTGGGGGCCATTGTCTTCGCACTGAAGATATGGCGACATCATTTGTATGGGGTAAGTGTGATGATTTATTCTGACCACAAGAGTTTAAAGTACTTGTTCACTCAGAAAGAGTTGAACATGAGGCAAAGAAGGTGGGTCGAGTTCCTAAATGATTATGACATCAATTTACAGTACAAGGAGGGTAAGGCAAATGTGGTAGCTGACGCATTGAGTCGCCGAGCACACTCTCTCCATTCGCTAGTCTCTCATACTGGCTTGGTTGAAGAGGTGCGGAGTGCTCAGATGACGGATCAGTATATGGTGGAGATTAGACAGAAGCTTATTGATGGCACATTCGAGGGTCAGAAGTACGACTTCAGACTCCACGATGATGACCTGATTAGGCTTAATGGCCGGTTGTGTATACCGAGGAGTAGCGTTGAGCTGAAGGAGCGCATACTGAGTGAATCCCATTGTTCTACGACATCGATTCACCCCGGAGCTTCAAAGATGTATAAAGGTATGAAAAGATATTTTTGGTGGACTGGAATGAAAAAGGATGTGAATGACTATGTGTTGAGGTGTCTCACTTGTCAGAAGGTCAAGTTTGAGCACCGACGGCCTGGTGGTATGGTGCAGCCAATGCCAGTGCCGGAGTGGAAGTTCCATGACATATCTATGGACTTCGTGGTAGGGCTTCCGCCTACAAGGGGAGGTCTGAATATGATTTGGGTTGTGGTAGACCGACTGACCAAGGTGGCTCGATTCATACGATGAAGGACACCTGGAAAGTGGCTAAGCTTGCAGAGCTCTTCGACAGAGAGATAGTAAGACATCATGGGGTTCCGAAAACGATTGTATCCAACAGAGATACCAGATTCTATCCAGATATTGGAAGTCCACACGAGAGGCACTGGGACGAAGCTAAATTGAGCACAGCGTTTCACCCACAGACAGATGGTCAGAGTGAGCGCACCATCCAGACACTTGAGGATATGTTACGTGCATGTGCACTTGACTTTCAGACCAGCTGGATTGATAAGTTACATCTGATCGAGTTTAGTTACAACAACAGTTACCATGCTTCGATCAAGATGTCTCCCTTCCAGGCATTGTACGGTAGACCATGCCGCACGCCTATGCTGGGATGAGTCGAGTGAGACGGTCATTATAGGACCAGAGTATTGAGAAAGTTCAGGCAGAAGTTCGCCAGATCAGGGCTAACATGAAAGCAGCTCAGGATAGACAGAAGTCGTACGCTGATGTGCGCAGACGTGACCTGGAGTTCGCCGTAGGCGATCAGGTATTTCTTAGGGTATCCCCCATGAAGGGAGTATTCCGTTTTGGCCAGAAAGGCAAGTTGAGCCCGAAATATGTGGGTCCTTATGTTGTGACGGAGCGGATCGGCCCGGTAGCTTATAGACTTGATCTACCCGCCGAACTGGGCAAGGTACATGATGTATTTCATGTGTCCCAGTTGAAGAAGTATATGTCTCATCCGTCTCATGTGCTTCAGCCGGAAAGGCTAACCTTAGAGCCGACCATGCGATCAGTGGAGACTCCGGTACGGATTCTGGATACTAAGACTCGAGACACTCGCCATAAGTCCGTGAGACTGGTGAAGGTCCTCTGGTCTAACCAGGACGTTGAGGAGGCCACTTGGGAGTTGGAAGAAAAGATGAAGGCGAAGCACCCGTCATTGTTTGCTTCTTAGTGTTTATATGTATAGGGTACGGGGCGTACCCCTTTTAAGGGGGGTAGAGCCGTTTCGGTTGTGGATGTGTTCGACATGTATTAATACATTGTCTATGTTATGTTACAGACCGTTGTGTCTGAATGGTATTATGTGGTTT
Source organism: Limonium bicolor (assembly GCA_023374045.1). Lineage (NCBI taxonomy): Eukaryota > Viridiplantae > Streptophyta > Magnoliopsida > Caryophyllales > Plumbaginaceae > Limonium > Limonium bicolor. Next base: position 382,467,330 of record CM041777.1, read on the forward strand.
GGACCTTGAGTCCGTTGTGGTGTAAGAATGATGGTAATGTTGGTAATGATGTTTTGGAAGTATTGTTTTTATAAGTGTTCCCCGTGTTCTAATATTAAGATATGTGGGAAGTGTGAACTTTGGGGACAAAGTTCTTTTAAGGGGGGTAGATTGAAATACCCCAAACCTTGGAATGTTGATTAAACATTAAAACATGATTTACTAAGACTAAAAAGAGTCTTAGAAACATTAGTAAACAATTTAAACAAAAAGAAAACACAAATGTGCTTTAAAGTCAATAAGAGCTAAAATGTGCTCTAAGCTTGGAATAAGCTTGGGTAAGACCTAATGAACTTACCAAGACCTTATTTATATATTAATGAACATATTAAATCAATTACCAAAGAAAACCAAGCTTGAAAACAAGTTAAAACACAAAATGTGCTTTAAGAAGTCTTAAAGCACATTTTTGAAAAATTGTCTTGTAAATGAGTTTTGAGTGGCTAAATGTCCATCATTACTCTTAAATATATATGTGTACTATATAGTATCACATTTGGGTGGCTATATTAATGGGAAATCAAAAATTTCACTTCTAAGTGCCTTGTTTTGGTGAATAGTGCTTTTTATAAGCTAGTTTATAACATATGTTGTATTAAGTAATTAAATTGACAAACAAAGACTAAAATACCCTCATTAATAAAGGGGGCCAGTTTCTTAAGTGTGGTGACTCACCACTCACTTGTTATTTTGTTAAACAAATAAAGATGACTAATATAACTACTTTTTACTTTATAAGAACAAATATCTTCTTAAAAGCAATCTTATCTCATTCTCTCTTTTCCTTCCTTCATTTCCCACGGTTCCAAACACCATCTTCTTCCTTCCTTCTTGCTGTTCTCTCACGGTAATATCACCACCACCATGAAAACTCCATCTTTGACCTCTTGCTAAATCTAGCTCACTTGTCCAAATCAAAAACAAACACCACCAATCTCTTCCTCTCATCAAGCTCTTCATTCCTATCTTCTCAAAACTTCAAGAGCCCCATTTCGGTGCCAAGGAGTTCCACCATTGAAGGAGCTTGAGCTTGTATTTTTACATATTGTTACTCTCCTTTGCTTCTAGGTAAGGAATCTCAAAGAAAAATCATGTTTCCTCCATGTCTTGTTGTTGACCGAAAATACACATTGATGTAGCTCTTTGTGTGACTTTGTTCTAGCTTCATTCCAACCTTTCATGGACTAGGTGGAGTCCTCTCTTCATAGATATTCAAACTCTCTTCAAAGACCAAGGTAAAACAACTACATTAATGTTTTTGAAACAATGTAAAATTAGGGTTTACAATGAGATGAAGCTTAAAGCTTGAATACTCATTATGATGTTTGTATATTGTTTAGAACTTGACAAGGAAACAAATACCTTACCGGTTTTATAAGGAAACAAGAAAGAAGTTGTTTGGAAAAGAGGTAAATCTACTAACTAATGTTGTTTAATGCCTTAGGAGAAATGAGCTTATAAATGCTTATTAAAACTACCTAAAGAGCAAATGGTGAATGACCTAGTAAATGTCCTCAAGGAGACTAGTAAAAGAACATATGTCTTGTTGTATGTAATTGCAGGTCAAAGGCATATATATTGTGGAAATTCAGTGTTTATGATTTAAGCACCTTAAGGGCCTAAGAGCCATGCATTTTAAGGGCCTAAGTGCCATGCAATTTAAGTTATGCTTATATTGTAATGTGGTGTGATTTGAGTAAAGTTTTGTGGGTGAGAGTGTTCTTGGTGATTTAGGTGTTCATGTGTGATTAGTGGTGAAAACAATATGCTTTAGTGTAACAAAATGCTAGGAGAACCTATGTCGAAATTTAGGAAATGCATAAATAGTTCAAGATGTCTTAAAGGAATTTTGATGAATTAGGAAGTGTTCTAGTGTGTAATAAGGATTTAGGCATGATCTTGAGGTTTTAGTTTATACCAAAGTCATTTTGGACTTAGATTGAGACTTAGGCAAACTTTGGTAAAATAAGGAGGAAGTGTAAGCTTAGAAAAAGGGATTTCAAGGATGACATAAGGAGTTTAGTATTGTAAGAAATGATGTTTAAGTAATGATGTTGTGTGGGAGAAATATCTTGATATAATGATTAGAATAGGCAAGGAATACCACTTAGAAACTTAAGGAGAAGATACTATAAGTGTTAGAGGCTTTGGGGAAATTTGGTTAAGTGTTTAAAGGCTTAGAAATTTGAGTATAATGCCTTGTCCGAACTTCCGTCCGGATGTGGAAGTTCGGACAGGCTCTGTTGGGTAAAAGATATTCTCACTCGCGAGCAGTGTCCGAACTTGGGAAGTCCGGACACTAGTTCGGACGTACCCACTCTTCCTTAGGATTATCCTCGAACTGTGTCCGAACTTGGGAAGTCCGGACACATGTTCGGACGCACGGATTTCTGTCTAGACTTTTCTCGGCTCGCGTCCGAACTTCCGAAGTCCGGACATAAGTTCGGACGTGTGTCTGTTTTCTGTCTAAAGTCACGGCTTGCGTCCGAACTTGGAGGTTCGGACACAAGTTCGGACATGCCACTGTATGGACCAAAAATTATGTTTTAAGATGGGAATTGTTATCTAAAAATGGTAGTTGGTTAGTAATGATATTATAAGGTTATGTAAGACATGTTAGGTGGGTTTTAAAGGCAATTAAAAGGATGAAAAGTTGTAACAAGTGTAAAATAAAATAAACTAGTAATGTGGAGTAGATAATGTTAATGATGGACTAGTGCGTTAATTAACCGACGTTACTAATGTGTTTAGGATTCTCTCAAGGTGGAACGAAACGAGGCAAGGACCAAGGTATGGTTTTCTTGCAGTCTGTTGTCTACCGGTTTACACCGGCTTGGATGTTGTTTGCTTTTCTGTGTTTACGACCTTATAAGATTAAGGCATGAAAAAAGTTTACAGTTGTTATACATTAAGACGTTGCAAGGTTGTGACTCCTCTCCCTTGGTTGTCTAACAAGACCTAAATATTTGCTTGTATGTGACTTAACAAAATGTTGTGTGATCACTAACAAGTGCTAAGGGGGGAGTGAGGAGTCCGGTTGTTCCGGCCACGCGTGTGATGGACGGGAGTCGATATCATATCCGGTTCGGCTCTCTTGGTGTATGTATAGGTGGTATTCCAATTTGGTTTCTACCTTCCCTTAGCTTATCCAAAGCTAGTTACTGACTCACGTCGGGCCACAGGGGCATACGTATGTTATTTCGGTGTGCTTGGGATTACTATATCCGACACACCTTGGGTATAAGTTAACCGTTCTATATAACTGGACGGTAACGAGGTTGGTAACGAGCTTAACATGGGATTGGCAAAAATCTCTAGGCTCACATTGTATACTAACTATGGTGGAAGGTTCCTTGTGAGAACCGATTTTATGGTGTTATGTATTGTTGTTGTGCTATGCAATTTCCCTTGCTATGCTATGGTATATATATATATATGTTGGATGTTTTAAAATGGATGCCATGTTATCATGACAATTGGTTGCGCGTATCCCGGTAGCCGATGGGCTGCGCGTTAACCATACCAGCAAAGGTTGCTGACCCCCTCGGGGGCTCCATATTTTATTGCAGGATGAGGATCGAAGAAGCGGAGTGGCTCTAGATCCTAGGTCGATGATGTACTTTTGGTTGTTTTGGATGTTGAACCCGGGATGCGCCTGTGCTCCCGTGGCGTTATATTTTTGTACTGTTCGATAACAGTGGTGAATGTTTACGGTTGGTAGTTGTGATGTAAATTAAATACTCGGTATGGTTGGTTATGTTTATATATGGATGTTAGGTTCTATGCTCGGGAGTCTGATCATCAGACCGATACACTTGTATTTATTCTGCCTAGTTAACCACGTGGGTGGTTAACGGCGTTGTAACACCAAAGCGTTTAGTTATTGTTTGGTTGGTTATTTCCGCTGCGATTTCGGTAGTTGGTAGGGGCGTTGTAGGGGTGTTACAGGTAGTATTTAGATAAGTAATACTGTAGCTTAAAGCTTACATTATGTAATGGGTTGTATAACCTAGGAAAAATAATTTAAACAAGCTTGTGAACTTGTGACTAAGGAACCAATGGGAATGAGTTAGTAAGATAAGTATAAGTTGAATTAAGAGAACACTTTTATTGCTATGGGAGCATTGTTGTGTGTATTTGCAGGTTGAAAGCTTTTATATGTGGGAAATTCAATGTTTAAGTTTAAGTCATTTAAGGGCCTAAGAGCCACGTTATTTAAGAGCCTTGGTGCTATGCAATTTAAGATTATTGCATTATATTGAGTTTGTTGTGAATGAGTTGATTTGGGTGAGAAAATATGATGAGAAAGGATTTGTTGTGTGTGAGATGATTGAATGAGAAAAACAATGCATTAGGCATGATAATATACTATAGGAGCTATGGCGAAATTTGAGTAGAAAACAAAGTGTTAAGTGGTGGTTGTGAATGGATATGACCTAGGATTTACTAGGAGTCATTAGAAGGAATTGGAGTGGAAATGAGTTAACTAAGGAGCTCTTGAAGATTGGAATGAGCTAGAGTTGTCTAGGAGGAACTAGAGGTTAGGTGGGTGTATTAAACACACTAAAATCATGTTATGTGGAATGATAAGACTTGAGCAAAAATCTGGAGGAAATGGTGTACAATATTTTAAGATGATTTAGGTATGAACTTGAGAGTATAACAATAAGAATTTTTGGGGAAACTTGTGTAAGTGGTGAAGATTCTAGTAGAGGATTAATAAGGTTCTAGATGGATGATAATGTGAGGACTTGGGTGATGGAAGAGAAAATTGTAAGAGAATGTTGTAAATTGTCAAGAAAAAAGACCAGGAATGTATAAGAGTGTTTAATCATGAGGATGGTGAATAAGTTGAGTAAAAGAGATGAAGATGTCTAAGGAGGGTGTAGCATGGTCAAGGAGAATGTATAACAGTGTTAAGGTGCCAAGAGGATGGGAAGAAATGTATAAGTATGTTCAAGAGTTTAGGAATGATGAGTAACAAATGGAAAAGAGTGAAATTTGTGCATGTAGATGCAAGATAACCTTGGGAGGTTTAGCAAAGGGAAGGTGGATGAATAATGATGTTTGCGGAGTAGTTATATTGGTGGAAAGGAAACACTTTGGTTAGTTGAAGTTTTAGACAAAATTTACATGTTGGAGGTGTAAGGAGTTAAGTTATAAGTGTTAAGAGTTTAGTAAGAACTTGAATGATGATCAAGGAATTTGGAAGTGAGTTGATGCATGAGTTAGGAGGATTTTAAGTGCTAAAATGGATTTAGAACATGTGTTAATACATAGGGAAAGATTAGAAGAAGATTGGACAAAAGAACAAGTGTGGAAAGAGGTTCAAAACTATAAAATTTGACAGTTTAAAGTGTGGTCCGGGACTTGGTCCTTGGATAAAGTCCCGGACCAGCACTAAAAACATGCCGAGAGTACACCCCAGAACTGGTCCAGGACCTTGGGTAAGTACCAAGTCCTGGACCATAGCTAAAATGTTGTCGAGAGTGATGAAATACATTGGTCCAGGACCTTAGGTCCGGACCATGTCCCGGACCAGGCAAAATAACAAAAAAAGTGTGCTTTTAAGAGGTAAAAGAAGGGGGCTTGTTGGGTAATGCTATTATAAGGTTGTTAGGAGTTGTTTGGTGGAATTTTATGGCAATTGGAGGTGTGAACTAGTGTGAGGTAAAATGAGAAGTGAATAACATAAGTGGTTAAGTTTAAACTACAATGACTTAGTGGTATTTAGTTGGAAATCATTAGTGATTAAGTAAGCTAGGTTAATTAAAAGTAATTAACCACCCGATTCAATCAGTGTTTTAGGGTTTGAGAATTTGGACTCCAAAGGAGAGTAAGCAACCAAACGACCAATGGTGAACGATATGGTTTTCTTGCGACCTGCTTGCTAACGAGGTGTCCCTCGAATTGTTTGCTATTTGTTTAAGTGTGCCGACTAAACAAGATAAAGCATGCAACCGGAATATTATGTTCGTTGTGTGATAGTGATACACTAACACAACTTACTGTGAGAACTTACTAACTAATGTTTAGTAAAGAATTGTGTGAGATTAAGGAACACTTCCTAATATCAGTTTGTTAATAATCGAAAGTGCTTTATCCAACAAACATTGTCTTGAGACTTCTACTAACTGGAACTTGGGGGGAGTGACAAATCTGGGACTGACTCCGGTCATGCATGTTAAGGAAGGGGGTCGGAATCTGGATCGGATCCGACTTCCGCTTAAGGACTTGTCCTCGGACTTGTCGCCTAAGGTCGAATGTCGGCTCAGCTACATTGGATTTCCAGTCCAAGGTAGGAGGCATTAAGATGGTGTGGTGGGCGACAAGGACAAGAATGTCACGAAGACAAGAGGGTCAAAGCGGTCCGGACCATAGACCCCGGGCCTCCTTCAGGACCTGGTTCGGGCTCCAGTTTGGGCACCAAACATCAATCCGGGTCCTAGGCCCCATGACCGGGTCCCATATTCCGGCCCTGCACTCTATGACCGGGTCCCATATTCTGGCCCCGTGCCCCATGACTGGATCCCGCATCCCACACTTTGGGGCCAGAAGGCTTTACAAGGAGAGAAGTGACAAAATTAGGAGGGCTGCTCTAATAAAGTAATACTACATATACAAGGACTAAGAGATAGACTTCACCCTCGAAAGTCAATAAATAGAGATGGGGGGTTCATTTGTAAGGACACACATTACTAGAAGAGAGAGAGAGAACACTAGAAAGCTCTCTAGGGTTGTAATACTAAAGAAAGGAATAAATATATTGTCAAGAAGTGGATGTAGGCCGGATTATTGGCCGAACCACTATAAGTCTCGGTGTTATATTCATTTGAGAGATTTGAGGGACGAGTTATACGTTTCCATTTGGCGCCATCTGTGGGAAATGAACAGCTCCCTAAAGGCAACCACGATACCACCAGGAAAGGGATCTTAGCAGATGCGATCTTGATACATGTCATTCAAATGGAAGCCAAAGAAGTTCATCGAGTTTCATCCAGGTCGTCGCAAAGGAACGGCGAATCACACATCCTAACAGGAGGATTCATATCAAACATCGATCGAAGGAAATCGGCGAAATGGTATTAATAACTGCTCTCCTCCAATAATTACAAAAGATCAAGAGATAATCAGCTCATTTTATAAAGAATTGATTCTCGTACAAAGACAGATCAATGAAGAAAGAGTAATTTTGCGGTGCAAAGTCCCGTTCTGCGGAAACAAAGCAAAGCATAAATCACAATGAAGTCGCGGTTCAAGCAGCAATGGTCGGGCAGACCTTTTTTCTGCGAAGAGTTAGGTTCTACGATTGAGAAGAAGAAGCGCTCTGGTTTAAAAAGAAGATCGACAAAGATCAAAGGAAAAAAAAGGAGATCAATGGGACGAAAGGATTACAAGCAGAGAATTAGCAAGCGTTGATCCTGTGGAAGAAAGGAGACGATCGGAGAAAGATCGGGTTAAAATAGAGATAAAGCGGAAGCTCAATTTTGCATTCAACCACAGGCAGCGATGCTTCACCTCTGGCGCAAGCGGCGCGGAAGATTGGCTGAGAAGAACAAAATTATATCTTTGAAAGTAAAAGAAGGAGAATATCATCTCCATGCGATAACCGGCAGCGAAAGACCGAGCGACTACAACAACCAACGCCGCAATTAACCTTGAGAGCCAGTCGAAGGATTTCTCAAGGAAAAAGTAACAAAGGATTTCAAAATCACAAAACTCGCGCACTTCTCCGATTCTGCAAAAGCCGGAGAAACGAACCAAGGGAGTACTCTAGATAGATTCTCTAAGAAACTTCCCTGTTCATTATTTCTCCCTTATACTGACATTCGCTGCTCCTAATTTTGCCTAGTTTAATTCGATCTCTATGAAAGCAAGTAACTCAAACGAAATAACGAAGATAGATCGACTGATGAAGCTTTGAAGAGATGTTGATTTGGTACCAAGGAAGACGATGGGAATCAAAGATCGATCAAATGACTGCTGCCTTGTGCCTAAGCGATTTAGGAGAACGCTCCTCAAAACGGTAGACACAACTCGCTATGCCCAGACTGAGCAGCAACCTAACTCGAAGACCGGACGCGGGATGATTCTACCTCAGTTTCAGTTTTGCGACCGGACGAAAGAAGTTTCTATGACCGGACGACATTCCTTGGCCGGACGATGATTCAACCCAGGCCTGGCGCAGCATTGACTGGGCACAACTTCAAGCCAGAAACTAGATTGACCCGGCGCAACTTCAAGACAAGAACAAAATTGACCGGGTGATGTCCTTTGCAGACGTTATAAAGTGAGTGGTTAAATTGGTGTAAAATTAAAAGAAAAGAAATTAAAAACTCAAAATAAACGTCGGGCTGCAAACAAATCCCGGTCGTAGTAGTAGTGAAAATGTAAGCGACCGGATATCGAACCGTGGGACTAATATATATTTATAGTACCTAAGCGTGTCACAAAAGGGGGAGGATTAATTGACTTGTATATGAATAAAAGAACAGATAAAATAAACTAAGTTAACAGGTAAATTAAATGGAACTCTGGGTCAGGTTAATATGACCTGCATATTTAAGCTATCTCTACTGGTTTAATAATTTGGCAAGGTTCCCGTAATTATCTTAAGGACTAAGTCATAGCCTCATAAGAACTCGTTCACCTGTAATGCAAGGTTCTAATCAAGGTTCAAGCAAAAGCCTGCGAACGGCAGAGGAGTATTGAGGAATTACATTTGCAACTGAATACTAACTTATTAAATCATAACAAGTTTCCTTCAGTTTTACGTCTTAATTAACCTATCTATTTATCACCGGTCTGATCAAAATAGATTTAGTAAAGCAGTTTAATAAACTCATGACATTTATTAAAAAGGTGCGAGATAACCTTTAAGCGTAACAAACTGTATATAAATAAACCAGTAAAAATATTGCATAATTAATACAAACACATAATACCGTTCTGTTATACCCAAAATTTTGACCCCCTGGTTAAGGTCTACGAGGTTGTGAGAGCCATCTCCATCAAACAGTAAGAGACTCCGGCCCGATCGGCGTGTTCCAGGGCCTGAGGAGCAGCTTCGTCATTGTCAGGGGCGTTTTCGTAATTTTTAAGGCTTCTGAGTTCTCCTATAGGCTTTCTCTCTCCTCCAAAGGGTGCCCAAATCAGCTCGAAATGCTTTGATATTTTAAACCCATGATAGAGGATGACATTTTAAGCATAATGGCGTTGGAATTTTGATTTTTCGAATTTCCAATAATTTCTAGCAATTTCTGACTGAATCTGACGAGAAATTCAATTTAAAAATGCTCCAGCATTTAAAAAATTCGTTTCCACCTCAGAAAATTCGTAATATCCATTCTTGACATGTGGTTAAAATTTCATAGCAAAATTCCTTTGGGAAGTTACTCAGTTAAAATATCGAAAAATCTTACTTTTACTAGATTCTCTTTATCTTTAAGGAAGTCTATATAAGGGGATAGGTTTTTGGATAAAATCAGAACCTCACATGCTGAAGAACCCTAGAGAGTCAGAAAACACGGCCTCCTCTCTCTCTCTCACGTTTTCCAACACCCGGCCACCCAAATCATACTGAAAGTCCCCCGAAATCACCATCTAAACACGTTTTCCAATCCCCAAAGCACCAATAACCATCAAAACCTCACAAAAACCCTCTAAAACGTGAAGGACAGCAAGAACAACCAACAACCAGAAGCTTGGGTCGAAATCCTCTCGGGTCTGCCATCAACGGAGCACTCGACGAGTCCCGGTGTGAAGAAACGTTGTGAATCCGAAGGTAAACAGGTAGAAACTCCCACCTCCCTGATTCACCACAGTATTATCTGTCTTGCCTCAAATTTGGGCTCAAATTAACCTTCGTAGGCTTCTGTATTGCTGTTTATTTAAGCCTCTGTCAGATAACTTGTTTGCTAAGTTTCGTGCTTAATTCGAATTCAAATTGAAAACTTTCAATCACTAACGTCTTGTACATCTTCAGGCTACACACCCATAAAATTTGAGCTCAAAAAACCCTCGGGAACCTTTTGAAAACCCCTGTCCGTGGGTGGTCCGTGACCTCGGACCTATGGTCCGGGACCTCGACGCGTGTCCGAGACCACGGACACCCACGGACGGCGGCGGGATTTTAAAAATTCAAAATTTAGGTTTTTCTAATAATGTCCGGGCCCACGGACATCCTGTCCGTGGCCCCGGACTTTGCAAATTTTTTTTTCCTTCAATTTCGACTTTTCTGCATATTTAGGTTAACTGGGGTCCGTGGTCTCGGACCTTTGGTCCGTGGCTACGGACGTAAGCAAAATTTGACCTAATTCGCCTCCGGAACCCTAGTTTAGGTAATTTCACTTTTCACTTTTATTTTCTGTCAAAAAATGCTAAAAAACACAAAAAACAGAAGGTTGCGCACTTAGGTTAAACGACTCGTAATAAGCCGTAAATAAACTGAGTAGAGGAAAAACGACCTAGGAAGGGTAATGAAAGTAATTGAACCCTAATTAAGTCGAATATCAAGCCCCCGAACCCGAACTCTCCTTTCCTAATTTGATCTAGGTTAAAATAGGTGGCGACTCATAATAGGTTCCAGTGAGCTAGCTTAGGTTTTAATAATTTTGTTATACGACATAGTTATTAATCTTAGGTTATAAGCGGACCTAAAACCCGGTTAGATCCTGATCAGCCTTACAACATAGGATAGGGTTTAAAATCGAGGCTCACAGACTGGCGACTCTGCTGGGGACAACTTCTTAATTTAACTTGTTTAATTTTAAGAAAGAGGGCTTAACTTGAAATTGTTTATTTATGGCTTTTACTGTGCTGCTTGTTTACTTTTGTGCGCACTTTAATTTTTGCACCCTTGCATCATATGAGAGCGAGGGTCCACACAAACCAATTTCACCCCGGGACCCATTTGAGGGTCCCCTGTCAGGGACTCACACCTTTTAGGTGATGTGAATAAGCGGGGGAAAAGAGGAGGGTGTCGTCTAACCACACCCCCTCAATACCTGGGCCTTAGCCCCAAGCGTTTTCCTGGCAGTGCCCTTACCAAGCCCAATGTTTGGTCATTCAAAGACCCGACCGTAGACTCACACTTAACAGTGATGTGAAAAAGTGGGGAAGCCCAAAGAGAATAGCGTGCAAGCCCTATTCCTTTGAGGTGACCAGGGCCTATGCCCAAGTACCTCTCCGGATCGACCCATACCAGGTTTGATTTAACCGCAAGTAAGGACATGTTGAATTTGTGTGGGCTTTGTTTGCTTGTATGATCGGCCCACTACCCAGCCTAAAACTGATAGGAATTTCTCCTACGTCAACCTAGCCCAGCCCGAATTTACGGCTTTATTGTCTGCAGCCCAAAGGCCTTGTTCGGTTTGGATGAATTGTTCGTTTGGGCTTTGGCCCAAAGGTTTAGACTTAGGTGATTTCTCTCTTTCGGTCCAATTTGAAACATCAATTTAGTTCTAGGCCCGAGAAAAATAAGCCCGTTTAAAGTGAAGGAGTGAGGGGAAGAAGGAGAAGCAGTGAAAACTGGTCGGAAAATTTCATAGGGTCGTTTCCCGTCTTCTTTAAAGGCATTTATCGGATCGCATCTCATTCTAAAGTCTTTTGAAATTTCATACCTCTTTTATTTCAACCTAGTCTGGATTTGAATAAATAGGAAAAAAAAAAAAGGGGGCGTCCGCGGTCCCGGACGTGCTGTCCGTGGCCCGGACGTTGACTCGGGCCGCCGTTTGACCGCTAAACGGTGCCGTTTTGATTAGTAGCCTCAGCTACCCGATTCAAATCGGGATTTCTCCCCAAATTCACCATTTTTGTTTCAGCAAACTCCATTCCCAAACCCTTATCTCCTCTATATCTCACTCGTTTCTTGACAAATCACTCCATCCATTCCACCGCCATTTTGCTCACAAAACTCCCTCTTTCAATTCTGAGCATTTCCATATCAAGATCTCCCCATTTCGAGCACTTACGAGGGCAAACTCGCGTCCGAAGTCCAGTCCGGGCGGACCTTCGAAGACCAGATTCGTGTAGCTCTCAACTTCCAATCAAAAATCTTCTTCCACCATTATATTTGGGTAAGGTTTCTCTACATTTTGACTACTCATTTGTCCATTTTGGTGAAGAAACGAAGAAAAATGAAATTTGGAGCTAGAAGAAGACGACAATGGTGGTTCTCGGGTCAAATTTTCGAAGTTGGGTTTTTTTATGTTTAAAATGGCCAACTAGCTTTAGAAGGGCATTTTAAGACGTGAAAAGTTTGTTTGGAAGGATAAAATTGCTTATAACTGTCAAAAGTCGTCCGTTCTAGTTTAGTGTGTTTTAGTGTGAAATGTGGTTTCTCGCGTTTTTGCTTGTGAATGTTTAAAATTTGCATACGTGGTAGATCCTAGGACTGATTATACGGTGTGGAGTGCATTTGAAAGCACGGGATTCGTGAAAATTTAGGGGAGACTCTGTCAAAATTCCTGCGGAATTATATGTCTTTTGTCTCGTTGAATCCACAGGCATATCATGGAGGGTCGTAGGAGTTCCGTGGGGTAGTTGGGCTGGGCATCAGGCTCTCAGCCACGTCGCAGGCGCCGCAGAGAGACTCCCTACCTATCCATACCCGTTTCAGAGGAGCTCAGCAGGAGCGCTGGTTCTATGAGAATCAGGATATTTCCATCCGCAGGAGCGTCTCTTCGGCGATGACGTGATCGCCACTTTCGACCTCGATCACCTGTTTCAGCACCTTGACTGGGCGGGGTTGCTTACTTGCCCGAAGAGTTACGTTAGGGAGTTAGTCATAGAGTTCTATGCTAACTTGGACCAGGACGATACTGGGGCTGTGGTATCCTATTACGTGGTCGGCCCATTACTGGGGTCTAGATGATTTGTGCGTTTTACGGCCTGCATCCTAGTGACCCTGAGCACAGGGGACTAGAGACGATTGCAGCTTGGAGAGCGAGGCACGCCATTCTATCTGCAGCACTCTACTCTGTTCGGAGCGTGTTCGTTCTTCCACGAGGGATCAGCCAAGGAAGCAGGTGATCCTCCCCTCCGCTTTACCTACCGCTCTTGATAGGGTGTTATTGGAGGTCCTGTCTCGTAATGTGCTACCGAAAGCGCGTAACGACGTCTCCGCTCGCTACTGCTTCCTCATGAGGTACATTCAGCATCCACCTGACTCAGAGGAGGGCTTGATCCCGCTGTCTGTCCTGATGAGAGACCACCTGATGATAGCAGCCCGGGCTGGTCGCCACGCTTTGGTTTACCCGAGTTTCATTCAGTGGCTATGCGAGTGCGCGGGTCCCGATGGGGATGATGATTGGGAGCCTTGTATCCCACCTACACCATGGAGATGCTGAGGTCCCTTGGCTACTCAGCCGATCAGGGTTGGGCTTTCCCGCAGCAGGCCAGAGTCTTCTCTCAGAGACCAGTCCGGCCCAGGCAGAGGCAGCAGGCACCGGAGCCTGAGGACATCCCACACCACGAGGACCCGTCAGGAGGACACACCTACCAGGGTGAGGGACCGAGTTACATGGGTACTGAGTACCCTGTACCACTTTCCTCATACTACGCCTTACCCGCTCCGTCACCACAGCCAGCCACACTTGAGAGCTTGCAGAGGGATATCCAGTCTCTCCACATCACCCAGGGTCGCATGGAGCGTAGGCAGGTGCGCATGGAGGGTCGCATGGATGCTTTCATGGCTCACATGTATTCAGTCTTCCCACGTCCACCTCCTCCAGAGCAGTAGTTTTAGGACTTTGAATTTTCTCTAGATGTTTCATGTCCTTTTGCGTTTGTATTGTCAGACATGAGTTTTTCTTTTGGTGACTTTGTGCCTTGACACTTGTTGCATGTTTTATTTCATGTTATCCGAGAAAACTCTTGCATATAGGAAATCGTTGTCCACTATCACAAGTTAGTTATGCGTCTTTGCCGTCAAAACAAGGTAAAAAACAAGTCATTTCACCCATGTGTCCTATCACTTTATCTCTCCGTCACTTCACCAAAGTCTAAACTGGAAGAGGTTTTTGAAACAGGAAAAATAAATCACTTAACAATCGCCCCATCACTACTCACCACCATCCTCACACATGTAATCACCCCTCCTCAAAATAACTTGGGTACTCAAAAGGCTTGTCGAGAAAAAAAACCCACAACGATACTGGGGGCAATCTGAGCTAAGGAGCGATAATGTTTATTTCTTTTGTTTAAATGCGCAAACAAGTCTCTGAGTGAACGTTTCGCGAGAGTGCCTTGAGCGGTAAAACCAAGAGCGAAAGAGCGTGTCATTTTTACACGACTCCAGAGAGGTCGCATCCAAAGGTGAGGTGAACGGCATGACTCCGATCGAAGGAGATAATTTGTAAATTTACGCTTAAACCTGTGAAAAGTAACAAAGAACGGATACACAACTATTAGGGATGACAAAGCGCCTAGGTACAGCACCACACAGCCAAAAGCCTGTGAACCCAGTCATTAAACCCTAGGCACCCCCGCTGAGCTTTTCATATATGACCTCTTTTACAACACTATAGGCTCCACAAACAAGCCCGCCAATGATGAATAACCGACCCGGTGACCAAAGGAAGCAAGGAGCCCGACTTTTGAACAACAACTTCACAACTCCAAAGAAGCAAAACCGCTACCAGCATGACAAAGCGATCCGTAAATGGTCCCAAAGTGACACAGGATCCAAATGAGCTAGCATCAAAACAGCTCTCAAAGTTCAAAACCGGGAAACACAAGAACCCCGAGGGAAAGAAATCCAAAGAAAGGCAAACCTGAAAAGCCTTGAAGAAACCAAAATTGGAAGAAGAAGAAAGGATGCAAGGAACAATTCAAAAATCCAGAGTTCCAAGAGTAAGCGAAGTCATCACGAAGTAGCCAAACGACTTCAGGACAAAGAAGCAAGTCCGAGAGACGGCGCAAGTTGCAGCTTTGGTCACCCTTATAGCTCCACATATCCTGAACATTCCTCCATCGTCCCATTGTCTTTCATTACACCCTATAGCCATGTTATAAGCTCAAAAGACTTCCGACTTAGTAGTTGTGTATCCAATCACGTGAAAGTAACAGGTTGAACGCGTAAATCGAACAAATGTCAAATTCAATGGTTGAGATGTCTTGACCCAAAAGGAGAGTACGAGCGCAAGCATCAAATACTTTGAGTGTAGATAGAAAGCACCACATCGAGATAAACCCTGACCTTGTGAGAGTGAGACTTGTTTTGTGCAGTTAATCAAAGAAAATACTGGGGGCAATCGATCGTTCCGATCGATTGCCATAAAATCCTAAAAAACTCGGATTGCCTTAAGGAAAAATACTGGGGGCAATTGTTGGTCCCAACAATTGCAACAATGACACTGATTGAGTCCCAAAAATCCAAAATCCAAAGGATCAAACCCTCCTCATATCACTCAGGCCCGTCCTAAGCCCTACCTCCACATCAAAATCAGGCCCGTCCTAAGCCCTACCTCCACATCAAACATCCACAGGCCCGTCCTAAGCCCTACTCCACATCAAATTCCCTCAGGGTCCTACCTTCCACTCAACATCTGCAGGCCCGTCCTAAGCCCTACCTTCACAACTCAAACACCCGCAGGCCCGTCTTGAGCCCCACCGTTTCCAGGTTTGACATAAACCCTAATCCTTCTACATCTGTTTAGACCCATCATACATCTTACTCACGTTCACTTAGATTCACCTTTAGGCCCGTCATAAGACCTAGAACCATCCTTTAGGCCGTCATAAGACCTAGAACCATCCTTTAGGCTCGTCATAAGACCTAGATCCAACCTTTAGGCTCGTCATAAGACCTAGATCCACCTTTAGGCTCGTCATAAGACCTAGACCACCTTTAGGCCGTCATAAGACCTAGATCCACCTTTAGGCTCGTCATAAGACCTAGTTGCATTCCTTAGGCTCGTCATAAGACCTAGCATCCTTAGGCTCGTCAAGACCTAGATCCACCTTTAGGCTCGTCATAAGACCTAGAACCATCCTTTAGGCTCGTCATAAGACCTAGTTGCATTCCCTTAGGCTCGTAGTAAGACCTAGCATTACCTTTTAGCTTACCCACTCTCATTAAACACATTGCATTCATCTCATTCATATGGGCTCGTCATAAGACCTAGCTGCATTACCCAGGCGCGTCACAAGACCTGGCGACAGAAAGTTGGCGAGGTGATGGCAATAAATCCTCCTTTTGCGATGTCAACTTATTTTTGGGATCAACGAATGGTGGGCAAAGGCAATAAGTCCCCAGGGTTTTTACCAGGAGTTATCCCTGCACACCGGCTTGGGGGGCGATGGCAATAAGTCCACATTGGGTCCAGCCAGGAGCATTAGCACGGGTTTCGGTCCCCCAGAAGCATCCGAGCATCATCAGCATCATCGGCATCATCAACATCATCGGCATTATCATCAGCATCAGCATCATTTGCATCATCATTAGCATTTCAGCATCTTGCATTTTCATCACTTTAGGTAGTCAGCGCCTTAGAATAGCTTGACATCATTTTCATCACTTTAGGTGGTCAGCGCCTTAGAATAGCTTGACATCATTTTCATCACTTTAGGTAGTCAGCGCCTTAGAATAGCTTGACATCATTTTCATCATTTAGGTAGTCAGCGCCTTAGAATAGCTTGACATCATTTCATCACTTTAGGTAGTCACGCCTTAGAATAGCTTGACATCATTTTCATCACTTTAGTAGTAGAATCAGCGCCTTAGAATAGCTTGACATCATTTTCATCACTTTAGGTAGTCAGCGCCTTAGAATAGCTTGACATCATTTTCATCACTTTAGGTAGTCAGCGCCTTAGAATAGCTCGACAGCATATATCGTTTTAGGTAGTCAACGCCTTAGAATAGCTTGACATTGTATCATCTTTAGGTAGTCGCACCTTAGAATAGCTGACATTACCTTTATACCTTAGGTAGTCAGCGCCTTAGAATAGCTCGACAGTGCTTGTAGCCTAGGTAGTCAGCGCCTTCCGATTGCTGGGCATCGTTAACAAGGTTTCACACAACGTGGGGATTCGTGGAGTCCAAAATTTTGGGGCACCACTCAGCATCAACCAGACTTTTCATTCGTTACAAAGTCCAGTTGACGGGGGGCAATCTGTGTATACCCAAAATTTTGACCCCTGGTTAAGGTCTACGAGGTTGTGAGAGCCATCTCCATCAAACAGTAAGAGACTCCGGCCCGATCGGCGTGTTCCAGGGCCTGAGGAGCAGCTTCGTCATTGTCAGGGGCGTTTTCGTAATTTTTAAGGCTTCTGAGTTCTCCTATAGGCTTTCTCTCTCCTCCAAAGGGTGCCCAAATCAGCTCGAAATGCTTTGATATTTTAACCCATGATAGAGGATGACATTTTAAGCATAATGGCGTTGGAATTTTGATTTTTCGAATTTCCAATAATTTTCTAGCAATTTCTGACTGAATCTGACGAGAAATTCAATTTAAAAATGCTCCAGCATTTAAAAAATTCGTTTCCACCTCAGAAAATTCGTAATATCCATTCTTGACATGTGGTTAAAATTTCATAGCAAAATTCCTTTGGGAAGTTACTCAGTTAAAATATCGAAAAATCTTACTTTTACTAGATTCTCTTTATCTTTAAGGAAGTCTATATAAGGGGATAGGTTTTTGGATAAAATCAGAACCTCACATGCTGAAGAACCCTAGAGAGTCAGAAAACACGGCCTCTCTCTCTCTCACGTTTTCCAACACCCGGCCACCCAAATCATACTGAAAGCCCCCGAAATCACCATCTAAACACGTTTTCCAATCCCCAAAGCACCAATAACCATCAAAACCTCACAAAAACACCTCTAAAACGTGAAGGACAGCAAGAACAACCAACAACCAGAAGCTTGGGTCGAAATCCTCTCGGGTCTGCCATCAACGGAGCACTCGACGAGTCCCGGTGTGAAGAAACGTTGTGAATCCGAAGGTAAAACAGGTAGAAACTCCACTCCCTGATTCACCACGGTATTATCTGTCTTGCCTCAAAATTTGGGCTCAAATTAACCTTCGTAGGCTTCTGTATTGCTGTTTATTTAAGCCTCTGTCAGATAACTTGTTTGCTAAGTTTCGTGCTTAATTCGAATTCAAATTGAAAACTTTCAATCACTAACGTCTTGTACATCTTTCAGGCTACACCCATAAAATTTGAGCTCAAAAACCCTCGGGAACCTTCTGAAAACCCCTGTCCGTGGGTGGTCCGTGACCTCGGACCTATGGTCCGGGACCTCGGACGCGTTGTCCGAGACCACGGACACCCACGGACGGCGGCGGGATTTTAAAAATTCAAAATTTAGGTTTTTCTAATAATGTCCGGGCCCACGGACATCCTGTCCGTGGCCCCGGACTTTGCAAATTTTTGTTTTCCTTCAATTTCGACTTTTCTGCATATTTAGGTTAACTGGGGTCCGTGGTCTCGGACTTTGGTCCGTGGCTACGGACGTAAGCAAAATTTGACCTAATTCTGCCTCCGAACCCTAGTTTAGGTAATTTCACTTTTCACTTTTATTTTCTGTCAAAAAATGCTAAAAACAAAAAAAAACAGAAGGTTGCGCACTTAGGTTAAAACGACTCGTAATAAGCCGTAAATAAACTGAGTAGAGGAAAAACGACCTAGGAAGGGTAATGAAAGTAATTGAACCCTAATTAAGTCGAATATCAAGCCCCCGAACCCGAACTCTCCTTTCCTAATTTGATCTAGGTTAAAATTAGGTGGCGACTCATAATAGGTTCCAGTGAGCTAGCTTAGGTTTTAATAATTTTTGTTATACGACATAGTTATTAATCTTAGGTTATAAGCGGACCTAAAACCGGTTAGATCCTGATCAGCCTTAATCAACATAGGATAGGGTTTAAAATCGAGGCTCACACGTTCCCAGAGCGTACGTAAACTAGCCTAACATATTAAATAGATAGACAGAGACAAGAGTAATAGAAATCATCCGTAATCACTCCGGCTCACTCTGCTATTTTGTATACGTAGGGCTAGAGGGGTGTGGTGGAATGTAGAAATAAATAAAACGGAGAAGGCGGGAGAAGAGAAATGAGATGGCGTGAGGTGTGGTGAAGCGGTCGTGGATGATTGTTTGATCGATTGCTCGTGGGTTTATATAGAGGAAGCGAAGGTTTGAAGATAGACAGACGCGTGAGCAAGTTGAGGAAATGATTGAGCTCATTGATTGCTTCATTGATTGCTCACGCGTGAGGGATTTAAGGTAGGCGGTGCGGAGTAGATAGATATGGCAGAAACATGTCGCAGACAGTGGGCGAGTTGCACGAGTTGCAGACAGCCAGCGGTGAAGAAGATAAGCTCGCGTTAACTATTTAAACATTTACACGCGTCCGCTTGTTGTCCGCTTCTTATGAGGCGGTAGCCTCTTGTCTCGCTTCTCTTGTCCGCCTGTTGTCAGGCGGTTGGCTCTCGGTGTTGTCCGCCTGTTTTCAGGCGGTTGTCCCCCCTCTCGTCCGCCTCTTTTCTCGACATCACAGAGGCGGTTGCATGCTCACTACGTCCGCCTAGCAACAGGCGGTTGCTCATCTCCTCATGTCTGCCTAGTAGAAGGCGGTCCTCTCCATGCTCTCAAGTCCGCATGCTTTCATGATGTACAAGCTGTCTCACGTCCGCGTGTTTTCATGATGTACAAAGCTGTCTCACGTCCGCATGTTTTCATGATGTACAGCTTATTTCTTCTACGAGCTCTAGATTCTTCGTTTGGACTCCGTTTTCTGAGCCGTTTGCGTATGTGTTCGTCTCTTCGTCTACTTTACTTCCAGCTTGGTTTTCCTCATGTTAAACCAATAAATTTGTGAGATAATAAAAACATAAACTAGAGGAAAACTAACCGAAGTGGAGAAATGAGCAAGAAAAGTGCTGATAATAAATATGAAATACACCTATAAATCATGCTCATTTGGACACTTATCACACCCCCACACTTATCTTTTTGCTTGTCCTCAAGCAAACCACGTACCAAGTAGGGAATGCTCAATACTAACAAATATTATATGAAGGGTAGGATAAACATGATCTTTTTAACTTATTGAGGAGTGTGAAAAATTAACTGCTGGTGGCATAGGTGTGCTCAGGGTGAAAATAAAATATAGAGTTCGGGGTATGATCTAAGGTACTTCAATGTTTCTTTTAGGTGACTTTGAGAACTTTTACCATGGCCAACTTCTCTCAAGAACGGGCATTGAGGAGAAAACAAAAGGAAAATAGATTTATGCATTTGTTTCACTTTTGCATAAGAGATGAGAAAAATATAGGCATCACATCTTTGTATTTAAGAACACTCAACTCTTTTGTTGGTTACCAATGGTGTCTCATGAGTCCCTTATTATTATTTTTTGTATTCTTCTTTTTTTTTAACAGAAAAGCACCCCTTAGCAATCCCTAGAGAGAAGACAGAAAGAAACCCTGAGCAATAAAATCCAACCATTTGCAGATTATTGGTCAACCGCATATAAAATGCTCCTCAAAAGTAATTAAAATTTTAAAATTTGTACCATTTATCCTACAATCATAACAATATTTATTTTTAAAGAGAACAACCCACATATAAAGGGTCCACAATATTTGAATTGGACAAACGCATGATAAGGAGAGAGATTAAACATTTAAGCACAAAATGTCACCGAAAAGGGCACACTCCCCCACACTTAAATTGAACAATGTCTCATTGTTCACCAGATAAACAAGGGAAGGTTTCAGAAGACCTTTTCGGTAAGTAGATAAAATAGAGATAACACAAAGACAAAATAAACATTTAAGCACATAAACGCTCCTCTGCAGTTATTTAAAAAAAAAAAGCATAAATTAAAGAAACTGGTACTCCCCTGATTTTATTTTTGCTATTGTTAAAGGAGTTCCCCAACACTTGAGCTTCAGCCTCAAGTAGCGTAGCTTGGTTGCGGTATCCACATGGAGGGCACCTGCATAAGACACTAGAAGCAACCATACTAAAAACTGGGTTAAAAGTTTAGCAAAAATAAAATTTAAAGAGAACCTGAAAATTAAAAAAAAACATAAAAGCAAAATAAAAAAAAGTACACCGGGGTTGCCTCCCGGGAAGCTGCCCTTCTTTAACGTCTTTGGCTAGACGCCTGCTTTGTTATCCTGGATCAAAACAAAACGTTACCTCGGCATATAAAATGGGAAATTTAATACTCCACAAAATCTGGTGTTTGAGGAGGTAATGCCGGGAACGTAGTTCTAACAGAAGACCCGGTTGTGATGATTTTTCTTCCTCAAATTGGAGGATGTAAACATCATCCTCTTGTAGGTGAGGCTTGTAGAAAGAACGCTGATTGATATCATCTTCAGAGAAAATTAATTCTTTGAAGGTGATAGTGGCGTTCTGTTTGGATATATTAGCGGGAGGTGATGGCAATTCCTTCTCTTCATTTTCGAGGATATAAATATCCTCATTTTCTGGGTAGAGCATAGAGAAGGATGGAAACTGGCGGTAGGTGACTATAGAGGGAAGAGCATAACTTACGTCCGTAGTGGGGTGTTCTACCTCATGAATTATTTCGCTCTTTGGTTGCTGTTCTTGTTGAGCGAGTCTCTCCAGGTACTCTGGTTGATCTTCTAACCAGAGTTGTTTTTGTAATATGAGACAATCCTCATAATCATGAGCTCCCCCACATACGGAGCAGTATAAATACTCTGAATAGCAAAACTCTTGCTCGAACACCTGTTCCATTTCCATTTTTTTTTCTTTTGAATATAAAATAAAACTACTGAAACAGATTAGACAATAAAATAATTAGAAACAAACATAATAATAATATAAACAAAATATAAAAGATAATTAATATAAACAACAAACAAAAATATATAGACAAAATATTCTAATATAACAAGTGAATAATCCGGGGCTTAGGGACTAGAATAAACTAGTCCCCGGCAACGGCGCCATTTTGCAGACGTTATAAAGTGAGTGGTTAAATTGGTGTAAAATTAAAAGAAAAGAAATTAAAAACTCAAAATAAACGTCGGGCTGCAAACAAATCCCGGTCACAGTAGTATAGTGAAAATGTAAGCGACCGGATATCGAACCGTGGGACTAATATATATTATAGTACCTAAGCGTGTCACAAAAGGGGGGGGGATTAATTGACTTGTATATGAATAAAAAGAACAGATAAAATAAACTAAGTTAACAGGTAAATTAAATGGAACTCTGGGTCAGGTTAATATGATCTGCATATTTAAGCTATCTCTACTGGTTTAATAATTTGGCAAGGTTCCCGTAATTATCTTAAGGACTAAGTCATAGCCTCATAAGAACTCGTTCACCTGTAATGCAAGGTTCTAATCAAGGTTCAAGCAAAAGCCTGCGAATGGCAGAGGAGTATTGAGGAATTACATTTGCAACTGAATACTAACTTATTAAATCATAACAAGTTTCCTTCAGTTTTACGTCTTAATTAACCTATCTATTTATCACCGGTCTGATCAAAATAGATTTAGTAAAGCAGTTTAATAAACTCATGACATTTATTAAAAAGGTGCGAGATAACCTTTAAGCGTAACAAACTGTATATAAATAAACCAGTAGAAATATTGCATAATTAATACAAACACATAATAACCGTTCCCAGAGCGTACGTAAACTAGCCTAACATATTAAATAGATAGACAGAGACAAGAGTAATAGAAATCATCCGTAATCACTCCGGCTCACTCTGCTATTTTGTATACGTAGGGCTAGAGGTGGATGTGGTGGAATGTAGAAATAAATAAAACGGAGAAGGCGGGAGAAGAGAAATGAGATGGCGTGAGGTGTGGTGAAGCGGTCGTGGATGGATTGTTTGATCGATTGCTCGTGGGTTTATATAGAGGAAGCGAAGGTTTGAAGATAGACAGACGCGTGAGCAAGTTGAGGAAATGATTGAGCTCATTGATTGCTTCATTGATTGCTCACGCGTGAGGGATTTAAGGTAGGCGGTGCGGAGTAGATAGATATGGCAGAAACATGTCGCAGACAGTGGGCGAGTTGCGCGAGTTGCAGACAGCCAGTCGGTGAAGAAGATAAGCTCGCGTTAATTATTTAAACATTTACACGCGGTAGCCTCTTGTCTCGCTCTCTCGTGTCCGCCTGTTGTCAGGCGGTTGGCTCTCGGTGTTGTCCGCCTGTTTTCAGGCGGTTGTCACACCCCTCTCGTCCGCCTCTTTTCTCGACATCACAGAGGCGGTTGCATGCTCACTACGTCCGCCTAGCAACAGGCGGTTGCTCATCTCCTCATGTCCGCCTAGTAGAAGGCGGTCCTCTCCATGCTCTCAAGTCCGCATGCTTTCATGATGTACAAGCTGTCTCACGTCCGCGTGTTTTCATGATGTACAAAGCTGTCTCACGTCCGCATGTTTTCATGATGTACAGCTTATTTCTTCTACGAGCTCTAGATTCTTCGTTTGGACTCCGTTTTCTGAGCCGTTTGCGTCTATGTGTTCGTCTCTTCGTCTACTTTACTTCCAGCTTGGTTTTCCTCATGTTAAACCAATAAATTTGTGAGATAATAATAAAACATAAACTAGAGGAAAACTAACCGAAGTGGAGAAATGAGCAAGAAAAGTGCTGATAATAAATATGAAATACACCTATAAATCATGCTCATTTGGACACTTATCATCCTTCAAGGGAGCGGTCGACGTCTTTTAATGACCGGTCAATATCTTAGTTTAATTTGATTTTTGCAGAAAGTAGTTACCCAAGCGAAGTAGGAATGCTCCCTGAGAGACCGGATACAGGATGGTACTACAGCGGACTCAATATTGCAGCCAGGCGCAACCGGAACCTTAGAAAGGAGATTCGCCAAATGGTTCTGCCTCAAATTATGCTTCGATGGATCTCAAAGGGAAGGGAGAAAAGAAGCTGGGAAGGCGGTGCAGCAAATTACCACTCTTGGCAAAGAATCGTGAGATTTCAAGATCATCTGAAATGTGGCATCAACTGGGCGTCTTCCCTCTTGACCGGGCACAACGTTGGCAAGGCATGACATCAACCGGGTGGCTCTTTCCTTAACTCTGACCTCGACGCCGCCTTCAAAACTCGGGCCAGGAGAAACGTCGAACAGGCGTAGCACTATTCTCGGCTCAAGGCCAGGCGCGGCTTCGACCGGATGCAACATAGGCCGG
This sequence comes from Limonium bicolor, assembly GCA_023374045.1. Taxonomy (NCBI): domain Eukaryota; kingdom Viridiplantae; phylum Streptophyta; class Magnoliopsida; order Caryophyllales; family Plumbaginaceae; genus Limonium; species Limonium bicolor. The sequence continues at coordinate 382,491,528 of CM041777.1, forward strand.
ATGCAATATCGACCGGGCGTAAGAACTTTCAATGACCGGAAGACAGCTCGACGTCCATGACCGGAACACACCTCTAGCCATGACCGGGAGACAGTTCCGCAAGGAAGAAGAGAAGGAGATGTCGGCCTCAATTCAGAGAAAGCAATTGGAACTTGCTACAAACGTCCAAGCAAGGGCACAAATTTGACCGGACTTCTTGGCCGCATCAGCTTCTTGGCCGCATCAACTCCCTTGGCCGCATTAGGTTCTCGGCCGCATCAACTTCCTTAGCTGCACTGGACTCCCTTGGCCGTATCAACTTCCTTAGCCGCGCCAGACTTCCTTGGCCGCATATCCATGACCGGAACACAATTCAACTTCCTCGGCCGCATCCTCAAATGAAAGGCCGAACGATATCATCAAATAAAAGCCACACGGCATCTTCCTTCCAGGCTAGATCGAAGTCTCAAGTCCAAGCTCGAAACAAGAATTCCCCAGGGCATTGACTAACGGCGAAAGTTTGAAGCAAGCGTCCCAAGGCAAAAATTCTAATCAGAAGAGCTAATAACAAAGAAAGAGCGGAACATCCAAAGCCGATTGCTAAAGATAAGTTCTACAACCTTGAAATGCTAGCTTAATATCTACGATTGGTTTTCAAGTCTTGATTTCTCCCCTGTTGATGATTCAGGGCTTTGACATTTCTAAATTTTGATTTCCATTAGAAAATAAGGCTAAGACGATGATTGTGAGCACTTCGTCCAGCCTTAATCTTCTATGATAAGAATTCTCCAGTTATCTGTTCAAATTCAAGAAAAAAATTTTGCGCTAAAAAGCCTTGTTTCTGATTGAGTGCTATGTGAATACTTCTGATATATAGTTGTGACTTGATCTGAGCTGTTGGTTACATGTTTATTCGACAACATGTGTGCATAAAATAAATCTGGTTCTGGTAGGTTTGATAGAATCTGTGAAAACCTTGTATGCCATTGCTGTGGGTTAGTGAGTATGGCACAGAACAAACGTTCAAACTGCTTCTATATTTACTTCTGAAAATCACTGGGTTTCTAGCAAACATTTCAAACTTTGGTTACGGCAAGAATTTTTATATATTTTTACCTTTTCCCCAATTTATCTACCTATCTTCGATCTCCTGCTTAATCAGGATCAGGCATAAACCTTTTTAGAGAGATTCATTTCAGAGCCAAGGATATGATTAGGACGGAAGGAGAGAAAACGAGTGGATGAGGCGAGCTTTTCTACCAAGCTAGTGCTAAGAAGAAGAATTGATGAATTCGAATGAATATTGAATGAGGATTTGGGAAACATCCGAGAATGAGAGAAAAGACAAGATTTGTAGTCTGATGGTTTGATGTTTGTGGGAGCCGAAGAAGGTTTGAGTGTTTCGAGAGGTATGGAGAACACCTTAGTATGGGAAAAGGGTTTTTTTTATTTGGGGTAGGGTCTCACCCTGGATGGGCTGCCTACATACTCAACTCCCTGTTGAGATCAGACCTTACGTAGTTCATTCTTTTAGGATTTTGGAATTTTGATGTTGATGTGTGGGATGTTATAGTCTGTGAGACGCTCGGGTCTATGAGACGTTTGAAACCTTAAGATGTCGAAATCTATGAGACGCTCGGATCTGTGAGACACTCGGGTCTATGAGATGATCTGGTCTGTGAGATATTCGAATCATTAGAATAACAAAGTCTGTGAGACGCTCGGGTCTGTGAGACATTCGAATGTGGGCGAAAATGGAATTGAATTGAAATTGAAGTTGAATTGGAATTGAATGAATTTTTATTTGGAATTGAAATGAAATTGAATTTGGAAATGAATTTAATTGAATGAGAATGAATTGAATTAAACTTTTGAATGAATGAATGAGTGAATGAAGTTTTTGAATCGAATTGGAATTTACAAGTCGGGTTGAATTTAGGCTGAACTGAATTGATTTTGGATTTGGATTTGAATTTGAGATGGGATTGGATCGTTATTTAGATTGATCGCGTGCCAAATTTGAACTGATGGGCCAGGTTAGGGCCTTGGATCGTTAGGCCGGAATGGACCTTGAAAGTGGGCTGAATTGGGCCTTGAAAAATGGACTGAAGTGGGTCTTAAAAATTGGGCCGAAACTAGGCCTTGATAATTAGGCCGAAGTGGGCCTTGAAAAATGGACCGTAGTGGGCCTTAAAAGGTTGGTCGAAGTGAGCCTTGAAATGGGCCTCGAATTGGGTTTTGAACCGGGCCTTGAACTAGGCTTTGAAATGGGCCTTGGATCGAGCCTTGGATCGGGCCTTTGAGAATGGGCCGGATCGGGCCTGTGAAAAGTGGGCCGGCTTGGGCCTTGGAGAATGGGCCGAATAGTCTTGGAAAGGGGGCCAAATTGGGCCTTGGAAATTGAGGATGGAAGATGACTTGAATCTATGAGACAATTGGAGTTTAGGTGAAGTTTGTGTTTGGTCTTGAAACTTTTGGAAGTATCTCAAATGTCTTGGGGGTTGAGGTGTGTTTGACGAGTGTAGAAAGAGTATTTGATATTGGGGTGTGGAGAGGTTTGATTTCGAGCAATTCATGAAAAGTATCTGGTTTTGGGCCGAATTGGCCTTATTTGAGATTGGAAAAATTAGGCCTTGCTTGGAATTGGGTCAGAAATTGGACCATATTTGAGTTGTTTTGAGCTTTTGGGCTTTGGAAAATTTGGGGAGAAATGATGAATCAAATTGGGATGAATTTTGAGAAAGTGCTTTTATTAATATATGTTATTATAATAAGATGTGGTTTGGGTCTAGGGATTACCCAGTTTATTAGGTGGGACCATGGCTCACCTAAATCTCAGGGTTCCCTCTATCCTAAGGCTTGGTCCTAAAGACATAGTAACTAAGGCTTATGACATTAATAAGCAACATGCAAGAGGTATAAATCACAAAATAACAAAGCAAATATCTCACATAGGGTACAAACATTGGAGAAGCAAAATGAAGGGTAAACATTATGTACAAAAATTTGGTGATTGAACACTAGCGAAAATCCTACAAGATTTCAAAATAATTTCGAACTCTAATCAATATGTAGAAAGGGGTAAGATAAGCGCTAGGACAACATAATCCAAAGCCATCTAGAGATAACATTCTAAAATTGTTCACATGCATAGAATGAATTAAATTACAGAAATGAATAAATCTTAAGACTACCATCGAAAGTAAGAACAATAAACAAATTACAGATTAATACAAACATAGATGAAAATCTTAAATAGAGAGCTGCTATGGGGGGTCGCATCGACGCCGCCTCACTTGAGCTGATAGGATCAGCAAGAAGTGCACCAACCGTTACATGTGTTTGAAGCGGAGACCCCGGTAGTCCAAGCCAAGATCCCGTTCCTTAGTCTTAGAGTGGTTTCCCATTTCACGAGCATTATGTACATGTCAAAAACACAACCAAAAGAGGCAAAATGCATTAGTCAAAGAACGGAAGAGGGTTGGGATGTGTGCAATGGGATCATACGATCCCTCTCAATGGGAGGAAAGGGGGCAATCTAATCATCTCCCACATCCCAACCAAGAACATAGAAAAGAGTTTCAAGCTGCCATCAAATGCTAAGGATTGTAAGATAAATCCAGCATTGGTGTTGCTACTCAAATTAATTCATCATCTTAGATTATGACTCAACCAAAGTGCAGCATCAAAGATAGGGGTTGTGAGTCATGTGGGATCATACCTAGAAGGGATTATATCATTTCCCTCTAAGACAAAGAATTAATAAGGACCAACCAGCCAACGAGTGATTTGTCTTAAAATTAACATGGGGCAACAATAACTCAATTCATGTTCATATCCAAGCACAAAGGGAAAATTGCCAGTTTCAAATGAATTTCCAAACCCCATATCAATACGCAAAGGGGTAATGAATCGTATGATAAAGTAAAAGCTGGAAGATGGATTTTCCTAACCCGGTGAGAAGTTATCACAAAGCCTATAGTCCGCAAACTCGAGCGACTTGCATTAGATCCAAGGTAAATGTTCCAAGCCAAGCAAGTCCCGGTCAAGTCTCATTGATTTTTGCATGTCCCTCAGTCAAGTCACATGGCAAAAAAAAAGAGTAAATAAATAATGAGTAACAATTCCTAAGCAAGCAGTAACATAAATGAACAGTTTGGAAGATCAATACTCATAGGAACAGACAGACCCATTAAACATACGATCCGCCATGAGTTTACACGAACAAATCTAGCAACTGAGCCATGAGAGTGAGCAATGGAACCCCAGCACAGCAACATGATCAACACACAAAGTCTAAGGTTCATACTAAGCCAAGCAAGCGTATTCCAAGTCTAAATCGATTGCAGATACCTCGTTCAAATGACAAAGCAAGGATAGTGAGAATATCGGGATCACATAACCAGTAGGCATGGGTGATAATGAGCACACTGAAATTTGATTAAAATCTCAATCACAAGGGATGCGCAGGCTTGTAATACATCTCCTCTCCCAACCCACGCGATACTGGAACCACTATAAACCCAGGTCCGACACTTTCAAGTGGTAGTAAACCTTTCTTTTTCTGATAAGGGTCATCACTACAAGCCCAGGTTAGTGCAAACAGATCAACATAAGCAATCTAGATTAAATCTTCTAATCAGATTCTGCAAACCATGAAGTTTGAGTCTCAAGATCCTTCGGGTCAATATAACAAACAAACTGGCTCAACCTGAATGAGCTAGTCGAAAACACATCCGATACCCAGTCGATTATGGCAAATGGTAATAGCAAGTAAATACACATTCAGCAGCGCATGGAAGCAACATCTCTCGCAATAACATTACAGGGAAAGTCACGGGCTAAAAGAACTATCAAACGCGTGTTCAATATCCATCCAAGCACAACAAGCGATCATTGCAGGGAAAACAAACCAGAATAAACTCAAAGGCAGCAATACTTAGAAAATAAAGGTGAGAGCAAACCAAATAAAGAAACTAGAACAACCAATCAAGAAAACTGGGGCGCGTTCGAACAATTGCAAATGATGTCGGGTACTAGTGACAAATCGAACACCGACTGAACATCTGATGATGGCGGTGAAGATACCCAAAGGCCGGAAAAGATTCTTCTCCACTCGAACTCAAAGAATCCACCCTTCGAACGAAGAAGGCCGGTACTCCGACGGAGGGCGGGAATCGACGTGAGCAAGATCCAAAGTCACCAGTAAGAGGTGGAATTTAAGTTTCGACAACATTGGTTTGTCGATTCAAGAATGACGATGGAGAAAGACGCAGAGTTTATGAGCTGAAGAAAACGAATTCTAGGGAAGAATGAAGAACATAAGCGATGCTAGTTTCTGAGGATTTCCTTTGGCGATCCGGAGTACTGAGGTTCAGAGAGGGAGAGTAGAGGGCAAGGATAAAGCGGCTAAGGTTTATTCTGAAAAGTTGAGTGGAGGAAGAGTTGGAAATCGATGATGCTGGTGGATGAATTGGAACGAACAGAGGGAGGAGAAGACTTTGATGCCTGACGAGGGTCGATCGTGAAGAAGACCTAGCTTCTTTTTGTTTTTGTAGAAGAAATTCTAGAGATGAAGATAAGAATCAGACAGGGGAAAAATAATAGACTGAGGCGGCCGGAAAAACGTGGTCGTCTCTAGGTTTATTGGTGTTGTCTTTTTATGGAGCTAGGGTGGACTCTAGGGTTTAGGAGATGGGCTGGGTTTTAAATTGGGCTTCGGTTTTGGGCTGTAAGCTTGGATAGGAGGAGCTTCGGTTTGGGCTGTTGAGTTTGATTGAAGATTGAATTAAGACCAAGTTTGATCCACCCAAAAAGGAGAAAGGAAAAGAATAACTACAATGGAAAAACTTAGGGAACAAAAGTTATAACTCGACATAAGTAAAATCATCAAAACACTAATACTGGAAAAAAATGTATATACAGAATAAAACTAAAAAGGTTTAGTCAATAAAAATGAAATGCTTTCTTTACAAAATAACAACATGAAAAATGATGAAGTAATATAAGTAAAAATAAAAGTAAATGAAATGCCCACGACTAGGGAAATAAAAATGAAAATAACCAAATAGATAAATAAATAAAAGGGTATGTCTAAAACAAATTATTGTTTGAAAATTTCTGGAAAATTAGGTTTTTCTAAAATGCTTGAAAATTGGATTAAAATTTTGTCGTAAAACGATGGTCTCATTTTGACATGCACACCAGTACGTTTTTTGAAAAGAAAGGCGACGATCCCTCTTGTTTTATTTTCTATTTCAGACTTTGCTTTATGGGGTGAGAATTTTTGGTGTCTACAGATGGCTCCCCTTGATTCAATTCTGCAAGCCCTTGTAGAATTGGATCAAGGTTGACGGGGTGCCAAAAATTCTCACTGCGGTTTATGAATTGTTTTTATGGGTGCAGGTGCACGGGGACTTATGACGGGCCCAAACTAAACCTCTTGACGTCTAGCTATAGGACTTATGACGAGCCTATAATGCAATTGAAAGTAAGAGGACTTATGACGAGCCTATGATACTAACAATTAGATTGGTTTAAGGTGCACGAGGACTTATGACGAGCCTCAACTAGACCTCTTGACATCTAGCTATAGGACTTATGACGAGCCTATAATGCAATTGAAAGTACGAGGACTTATGACGAGCCTCAACTAGACCTCTTGATAACTAGGCATAGGACTTATGACGAGCCTATGATACTAACAATTTGATTGATTGGGCTGCACGAGGACTTATGACGAGCCTCAACTATACCTCTTGACATCTAGCTATAGGACTTATGACGAGCCTATAATGCAATTGAAAGTACGAGGACTTTTGAAGAGCCTCAACTAGACCTCTTGACATCTAGCTATAGGACTTATGACGAGCCTATAATACTTTTCATTGTGTACCGTACTAGTAGCGTAATAGCTGCCTAGCAGGTGGGTGTGAAGCGATCTTGCACTAGTAGCGTAATAGCTGTCTAGTGAAGAAAAAACCGATAGGACCGCACTAGTAGTGTAATAACTGCCTAGTGGGATATGAAATCAACGATCTCGCACTAGTACCGTAATAGCTGCCTAGTGGAGGAAAAACGGCGGGACCGCACTAGTAGCGTAATAGCTGCCTAGCGGGTGTAAAATGGAAGGCGACCGTACTAGTAGCGCAATAGCTGTCTAGCAGGTGTAAAACGAAAGGCGACCGTACTAGTAGCGCAATAGCTGTCTAGCAGGTGTAAAATGAAAAGGTGACCATACTAGTAGCGCAATAGCTGTCTAGCAGGTGTAAAATGAAAAATTCAACCGCACTAGTAGCGCAATAGCTGTCTAGCGGGTGTAAAATGAAATGCGCCTGCACTAGTAGCGCAATAGCTGCCTAGCAGGTGTAAAGTGAAAGGCGACCGTACTAGTAGCGCAATAGCTATCTAGCAGGTGTAAAACAAAAGGCGACCGTACTAGTAGCGCAATAGCTGTCTAGCAGGTGTAAAATGAAAAATTCGACCGCACTAGTAGCGCAATAGCTGTCTAGCGGGTGTAAAATGAAATGCGACCGCACTAGTAGCGCAATAGCTGTCTAGCGGGTGTAAAATGAAAGGTGATCGTACTAGTAGCGCAACAGCTGTCTAGCAGGTGTAAAATGAAAATGCGACCGTACTAGTAGCGTAATAGCTGTTTAGCAGGTGTGAAGATGCGTCAGATAGTGAGGAAATTTTGTGGGTATACGCAGATGATATGTGATGTGAGGTGATTAACCAATGTATTAATCGAATTAAACTCCTTATTTGCAGAGGTAGGTTTTTCTGTGAGCAGATGGCTTTATAATAACATCAAAACCTCGGAATGGCTCTAGTATGGCTCCGGTATGGCTTCAAGGATCTGAGATGGCTCCAGCATGCGTTGATGGCTCTAGTATGCACTGATGGCTCTGGTAGGCACTGATGGCTCCAGTGTGACCAATGGTCTCGCGGTGGTTGGTGGGTTTGACATGGTTGGTGATTTTGTGGCAATTTGTGGGCTTTGGTTTGCTTGAGAGATTTTTTTTTTCAAGGTGGTTTGATGGCTCCGATGATGGATTTATTGTTGTTTGACGGGATTTGTTGTGGACTTTGTAGTGAGTGAATGGTTTTGCATGACTTGTTGGGAGTTCCCATCATGGTTCTAGGATTTCCATGGATGGCTTCGGAATGACCTTGTGCTGATTGAGCATGACGATCATTTGGTTGGTTCACTTTAATGACACCGAGGGGAAAAGGGAAGTTTTCGCCTTTGATGTGGTCGCACCCTGAACGGGCTGCCTACATACTCAATTCCGTATTGAGATCAGACCATACGTAGTTCGATCTTCTCTGAGCAATGTCTTGGTGACGAAATAGCTCAAACAGGGATTTAAAGTGGCTTCTGTATTGTTCTTGAACTGTTGGGATGACTTCCGTGTAGCTCTCGAGATGGTTTCAATGTTTTGTGGATGGCTCCTATGTAGCTCCAAATTGGCTTTAGAAGTTGTGTCGAAAGGGATTGAGTATGGCAGTTGATGGCTCCGGGATGGTCTTCGTATGCCTCCGGATAGCTCTTGAATTGTTCGATGTAGCTGGGTGATAGCCCGGGATGGCTCCGAAGAGGCTAGATATAGCTCGATGATGGCCCAGGATAGTGCCGTAATGGTTTGATGTAGCTCAAAGATAGCCTAGGATGGCTCCGACTTGACTTCCTTTGTAGGAAGTTACGCTTCAATAACGGAAACTGAAGTTGACTTTCCACGAGACTAGGTAGAGATTTTACCAATCAGATGTTGATGATGAAGTGCTTATGAAAAATGCAGGTGCTAGACGTGATTCAAAATGCATATGCAGTTATTGAAGAGAAGGTACGGTCCTATCTCTATTATGAGGTTTACGAATATAAGACATCTTCGATTCGATCTTTAGTGATTGTTGAACTCGAATGCGTGAATCACTTTCCTCTTATGGAGGGATATGGGTCAATCTCTCGTGAGTATGGTTGTGTGTGCTAATGTCGTGATGATCCTCTCGATGCTCGGAGTAGTATTTTCCTAAGAATTTCTTTCGAGGTTCTGAACTTTCCGATCCTCACAAATTTCTCACCTGCAACGGGGAAGGCTGTTTATGATTTGGTGCTCAGATTGGAGATTCACTCGCACTCATAAGACCTCATGGGGTAAGGTCACACTCATTCGCTCATGGTCCCTTTGGTATGACGGGACATGTTGATAACAAGTACGAAGCTTATGATTCATGTTTTAGATCCGGTACTTTCAGTTAACGCTCATCGACTAACGAGTCAGAGGTCTTTATTGGGTTGTAACGGGGCTGAGGGGTATGATGTATGTCACACGGGACTGTGGGATTTATTGGGGAATTATGGAGCTTTTGTGCAATAGAGGATGTGTTTTGCCTTTGCCATGTGTGGAATGATTTGACGGGCTTTGATAACTTTTTATTAGTTTCTACGGGACATCATTGGTCCTTCTGATTTGGATTTCTCCTTCTTGCCTCTTCTAGTGTTCAATTTGAACTTTCTTCTCGTTTTGCATTTTGAAATTTGCATTTGGCTCATCAACTTTCTCAAGCATTCTCTGCTTTGTATTTTGGCTTTCGGCATTGGAGTTGCATTGACTTATCAATCTTCTTGAACATTTTTGGTGTTCTTTTTTGGTGTTTGACTTGGGAGTTGCATTGACTCACTGATTCCTTTGAACATTTCATTTGTTGTGTTTTTGTGAAAGATGGTGGGGAGAGACCAAGGCTCCAGCTCATTAGTAATCCTCTATTGCAAAGGCGGGCAAGTATATGTACGTGGGTTGGCATGTTGTGGAGTTCACAGAAAAAAGTTTATCGTGAAAGGCTCAGCGGGGCTCACTAAGGGATTATGTACAGGGCAGACAAAGCTTTTTGGTTTTGTGGGGATTTTGATCCTAAGTGCCTCGTCATTCTCATTATTCAATGATTGTTTTCTTACTCTTCTCAAATCTTTGCATGAATCACAGTTCGTATCATGTTTGTCGACATTGCTCTCACTATGATTTGTGCCTCTCCATGTGCTGAAGGAATGCACATGTCGCTCGTGGTTTTACCTCAATTGGAACTCTCTACCTTCCCTCATCACTCAATGGATTGTCCAAAACACTCTTTTGAAATTCAAAGAAAAATATCGCTCTTCGCACACTACTCACTTGATTTGTGGTGTTGATTTTGATTGGACCCTTGTAATCATTGACGGGTCGAGAGTTAAGTGATTCATGCACTCTGTTCAATCAATCTCTCGTGATTTTCGTGAAGATGTCGTTTCAATATGGGAGTATGCAAATGCAATTATCTACCATGCGATGTATTGTGGTAATATGGAATTACCATGTATAGGACCCATGAAATGCTGAAAATGATGAATTGAGATGGTTGACTGAATGTTTTTTTTTTGTGTTTGTTTTGTTTTTTGGATGCAATGCATGAGTGGTAAGGTCATGACTAGTCTCGCTTGAGCCGAATTCAGCTTGCGGTTCATGAAGCTCATCCCGTCTTTGTTGGCTCTCGAGTGAGGTCAGGTTGGTGATTGACTCTTGGATCTTGGAACTTTTAGGGAGTGACAACTCCCGCATGGTGACCCACTGATATGACATGGGCTGCATTTTCTGGGATTTTTGAAGGTATGATTTTTTTGGATTTTTGGATGTATGATTTTTTTTTTGGGGATTTTTTTATGTATGCTTTTTGTTGTTGTTGGTCTCTATGTACATGGTATGCCGAATGGGAAGATGCTTGAATCTCTGGTATTTCTTGCTATCGCTTTGAGGGTCACACTTTCACTCGTGGGCAAACGCGGTTAATCACCTACAAACACAGTCATTATAACAGAAAAAAGAATATGAAAAATGTGAACGTTAGCAAGCTTTGAAAAATGGGATGAATGGTTGTGTGTGATGTGTTGGTAACGCAACACGTGATTATGCAATTTTTTTGAGATGGGTGTGATTCATGCATCATTAATGAATATGAAATGACCGAAGATGGGAAGAAGCAATTCGTAAGTGCTACAAGAAATCAAGTTTTAGAAAAACAGTTTTGAAAACACGTGTTTTCGGAGTGGTGGATTTTCTCAATAGGAATTTTGATGCTCGGTCATTTACAAATAAAAATAGGGAGTGAGGAACCCTATACACAGGATCTAAATAAATTCAAAGGGAATGTACAACCTATACACAAAGTCTATTCAGAATTTGACAAGAGAGAAAAGAATGCTAGGGGAAAACCTATACATCGGTTCTAAAAGTCATTAAATGGGGGAGTTTGAGCTTAAAAACTTCTCCCAAATTCTTCTACTTTGTCTTTGAGCTTCTGACTGACTGCTCATTCGTCTTCGGGCTCCTGATTGGCCGTTCGCTCGTCTTCGGACGTTTGACTGGTTGCTTGCTCATCTTCGGGCACTTGTAGCAAAGCTGTGTATTGTGATCAAACAAAACCGGTTGGTGTTCTTCTGACTCTCAAAAATTTTGAACTCGAACAATAATTGTTGGTCTTTATGTTGCTCGACTCGGGTTAGTGCACCTCTGATTTTTGGTTCAGACTGTAGTTGTTGATCCTCGTGCGCACCACTTGCTCCGACGAGGAAAATGAGGGGCGTTCTTTTTTGAGAAAGGAAAAGTGAATGATCGAGCACACAACCATTGTGAAAATCCACCACTTTTGTGAAAACACGAAATGACTATTACGCTCCACGGTAGTGACCGCTGCTCTTGAAGGTGGGTTGAATTTCAAAAATAGCGGGTCGCAACATGGGGACTAAATCATTTATTTTGAAAAACATTTGTGAAAAACGACCTGAAAACTGTTTTCAAAAACAAGTTTGATATAATATTCGTGAAAAAAGTTGTTTGAAATTCGTTTGTAAAAAGCCGGTTTTTGAAATCTGTTTTTGGAAATAGTTTTTGAAATAACATTTGGTGAAATAAAGTTTGTAAAGATGAATTGACAGATTTTGGAAATCCCATTTGTGAGTAAATATTTCGTGGAACTCTAAGTTAAACAAGCTCGTAAAACAGCTTTTAGGGACATGCAAACGAGAATTCCGAACATTTTAAAAGGGATTGGTTTGAGAAAGTGGTTTGCACACATGTATAGCATAAAGTAAAATGTGGCGATATTTGATGTGGAGCTTAAGTGTTAGTGTTGGGATAATCACTTTCCAGGTTAATTATGACTCCGTCTCACCGAGGGAACCGTCCTTCCTTCACTGTCATCTCTCAGGGTTTTTCTCTGCTATGCCCCTTGCGGGGCACGTTATAAAGAAGGCCCCTCATCAAGTGAGTAAGTTCGAAAGGTCAGGACACCCGAAGTGATAAGGAAACATACAACACGGCCAGTGATGATCCGATAACACCCCACTTTTCGGAAAACTCGGGGAAGTACTGCATGGGAACGGGTCTCTCTTCATCTGCACGGTCAGGTGTGTCTAAAGTCCAAATTATTCACTGACTACATTGTGCCATGTATGGGTATCCGGTAAATACGGGATCCTCTATGGACGTGTAGCGTGACATTGGGCTCTAGAGACACCCGTGGTGCAGAGGAACAATTGAGAACTGAGCCCATGCAATCTTCAGGGTAAGACAGAAGGGTGGTCAGACAGGCGGCATACAAAGGGGGTGACTACCCATAAAACCCGACCTAGACACCGGACCAGGTAGCTGGACACTGAAGGCTCATAGTTCACTATATGCTGGCTTAGACTCGGATAATGGAAGGTATTTTGGATCATGAGCCTGCAGGGCGTAGGTCGATGACCATCTTGCCCCGTGGGTTTAGCCATTTATATAAATGACCCAGCTCATGGGGAATCAACCGTGGACCGGTCGGGATCCCGTGACTCGTGGATAAATCGGGTGACACAGAGGAATGCATGTCCTAAGCTACCCTCCCAATGCACCCAACAATCATAATATGAACATAAAAGCAATGAAGTTAGCATCGGCCTATCTGCAAAGAGTTTTATCTTGAATGTGATTCCAAATTGGTTATGTATTAACCTAAAGGGAAGTTAGCTTCATTCATTCCTAAGTGTCTCTTTCTAATCGTGAGCTAATCATTAACCCAATTGTTGTAATGTTTGTTGAGGATCTAATAAATCCTATATGTCCTCATCAGATACACACTCTAAGTGTGGAGTAGAATAATCCTAAAGGCTTTGAAAATAATCTCTTAAAGGCTCTGAAAGAAGTGGGGAAATCCCGACAATTTTGAATGGAGTTCAGTCTTCCTTGAGTTTGAGAAAAACTTACTCAAGTTTTCCCTAGCAGAGTCGCCATTCTGTGGAGGGTGATTTTTCGGTATGAGGGGGGGTCTATCTAAATATGGTTTGACTGAAAAGTCAAGATCCTAGAAAATGCCATTCTGTGGAGGGTGAAAACCCGTTATTCTAGCATCCCTCAAATACCTACTACATCGTCCGTCTTTTCCAGAAAGCTTAAAGGGGAGTGCAAGTGTGCACTACACCCGCTCTCTATGGGCTCCACGCGGACTTATGCTGTAAGGGTGGAATTGACTAGAGTCGCCACCTAGTTTGACCTATGATAACTAGGAAAGAAAAAAGAAGGGTTCTAAGAACTGTAGATTGACTCTGAGATTGTTGCCTATGGATAGGACTTATCTGGTCATTTCAGAGATTCTATTGTGGGTTCGCACTGGGTTAATGTTGGAGAAATATGTGACTACTTCTTCAACCTAGGCAGTGTACCTATCATTTTGCGGAATAGTGGATATGTGGGTTGTCGTACTCTTGGGGACCTCGCTGTGGATAACTGATAGTATAATAAATTGACTGGGATTTCTATAAACAGATTTTATCATTTTTAGGGACAGGATTAATAGCTAACTGATAAGACAATAAAAACAATTATTTGAAACAGAAAAGAAATAGAAATTATAAATCTTTTTGTGTTTTTAAGAAGCATCCCGGGTTGTTCTGCTCACCTATTTTATTTAATCATATTAATATAACTCTCCTATTTTAACAATAAAATCAAGAATCTTAATTAGTTTATTGACCGTTCCCTGTCTAATAAACCCTGATTAATTTAAACAACAAGTGCAATTCCTTGTTCAAGTTATTAATAAATTAATCGCATTAGTAACAATTCCTTTTGGAGATAGATTAACCTATACGGCGAGGAATATCGCTTCTAGTCGTTAACCCATTTGACTTCCTGTGTCTAGAACCTTGTCTCAGCACTGCATTTTAACAAAGAACTACAAATATCACTTTAATAATTGTACAAGAGAATTAAAGCGCATTAAGGAGAGGAATCAAAATACTGCTTAGATAAATTATACTGGAAAGCTTATATAACACAATTATATAAAATAGGCTCGCTTCTTAACCCGGGAAGCTAGATTTATTAATCACACATAATTATAAATAACAAACATAATAAATAAGATAGATAGACAGAACGAAGAAGAACGATGGTACGCGGATACAGATCAGGATATGGACTGGTTTTGTGCAGATGGTCTTCTTCGTTGGCTGTCTGGAAAATAACAGCGTAAGTTTAATGAACTTTGGATGGACGATTGTGGTGAACTGTGGTCTGTCGTGGTTTGAACGGTGGTGTTTGGATTTTGAGGAAGGGAGTAATTATTTTTGAGCAGAAGGCTCGTGCGTTTTTATAGGAGAAGGAAAAGAGAATGAAGGAAGGAAGGAGAAGGAAGAGACAGGCTGGATCACGCGTGCTAGTGGGATGAACAAGATAAGGGAGGTGCCAGTTATGGAGTAGATGGATAAGTTGCAGAACACATGAGGATTTTCAGGACTGTCGGCAACCCCTTATCTTGTCTGTAGGCGCCGCGAAGAAGGAAGAAGAAAAACTGTTCGCGCGTCCAATTCAGTCACGTCCGCATGTGTGTCCGCCTAAACTCAGCGGACATCACTGTCGTCCTCGCCTCCGTCCTAAACTACTCACGTGGACACAGCTGATGTCCGCGCCTCTGTCTTCTGTCCGCGCCTTTGTCCGCCCAGAATCATGCGGACGCCTCTGTTGTCCGCCCTCCTGTCCGCCCAGAATCATGCGGACGCAGCTGACGTCCTCACGCGGACAGAATACAAATGTTTTCTATTTTCACGCGATCTTCAACCGGCTCCAGATTCTTCGTTATAAGTCCGTTTTACTCGCCGTTTGTTGCGTTGGAAAGCTTGTGAAATAAACCATTTGATTCCAACACTTTTTCCTGTATTTGATACATAAAATATATCAGTCCATATCAACACATAAATCTTAGGAAAAACATACGATAAGTGAGAAATATTATCCTGAAAGTGAGTAAGTATAAGGTAAATTAAACCCTTAAATGTCTATGTATTTCTCACTTATCAAACTCCCCCACACTTATCTTTTGCTTGTCCTCAAGCAAATCTTTCTGACATAATGTTTAAACAAGTTAAACAGACAATAAACAAGTAAGGAGAGCACAGAAAAGGTAATTGCCAATCTTTTCAGATTTTAAAAGGGTACTAATAACATTAATTTTATTAGATATATTTCTCTATTTCTGAGAATAACTCTGAAGTCCTACAAAAGAAAGAGAAGCAGTACCATGAGAATTCTGCTTTTAACCCTGAGCCAATCCACCATTTTCTTTCACATTTCCTTGAACGACAAGGGGCATGAAGTAAAATCTTATTCCATTATACCTTTCAATGCCACATACTCATGATCCATAATGACGATTTTTTTCATTTTAGTACCGAATGCATAGATACTTCAATTTTGAAGTTCATTTTTCTTTCACCTCAGACTTTTCTCTCCACCCTTGTAGCGGTTTTGGGTCTACTATCCCAGATACCGAGTACCTTAGGTAGCCGGGTGATGAAGCACCCCTAAGAACTTAATAGCCGAGTGGACGAGGCCTGTTTAGGATCAGAATATGCTGTTTGGATACGTTGCCTTGTTCTTTTTCCACCATTACTTCCCAATTCAAATCTAGGCTCAAAGTCAAGACAAAATTCAAATGATAATTTCCTCAAAAAATTTTTTATTTTTTTTTTGCATAAGGAGCAGAGTGTTTTTTTTTTGTGTACCCTTTATGTAACGACCCCAAAACCACCCTAGGAGTTAGGGACGTTACACGCCGCGTATCTATTACCTAATAACGCAAGGCTCTAACATACGAAACCCAAAGCTGAAACAAAGTACACTTTTATTAACTGAAAACAGATTACAAGGTCTATCTGACATTACATACAGAAGCCAAACTACATTACATAACATAATCAAATTACAAAAGGCCTTAAGCCACAGCTACAAATACAGAGCAAAAGACGAAGCAGAAAGCAGAGCGGAGTCTTCAAAGGAAACTTAGACCTGCAAATCAGACGGAAATAGGGGTGAGCCAAACTATAGCTCAGCAGGTGATAAACTTCATCAGCTGAGCATGCTCAAAACATATACTGAACATAATCCTAATACGTAAGCTTAGCAAATCAGACCGAAAGCGTAACAGAAATCAGATAGAGAATGAAGCTTTCTCAAATCAGAGGAGTGACAGGTCAGAACCGAAATAGAAGTTTGTCAAATCAGAGGAGAGAAGCAGAAACTGAGCAAACTGAACAGAAGCCTCAAATCAGAACAAAGCAAACGACAAACTCAGAAGTTCATATCAGAAGCTCAATCAAAACAGAGGTGGGACACTAGACACCAGCTGACACATCAGAAGGACTCATATAACGTCCTATGGATCTGAAGATCCCAAACAGAAGCCGTAGAGACAGCTATGGACCCGTCGGTCAATAAACATCCAAGGGACCCTGAGAGATATAACAGAAGGGAACCCAAGGGAAAACAGAAGGAATTCCTGCGCAGCATGCTACGGGACAGCCAGACCCGACTATCCAAGGCTCAGAAGCTAAACATCTAGGTCCCAAAACAGAAGCTTTACAAAACGAAGCAGAAGCCTTTAACAGAACAGAACAGAACAGAGGGCCAAAGCACATCAAACAGATCATAATCCCTTATCAAAACGGAAGCCATATACTGACTATCAATCACAAATAGCAAACAGAAGCGTAGAAGTTCAAACACTCTTTCTGAGCAAATCAGAGTTCAAATACTTATCAAAGGCTTTCAAATTAAAGTACACATATACATGTGACAAAACATATCAGAACAGATAGTACTCGAGAAAAGGAATACAACGCCACAAACGGCACTCAAAACGGAGATCAAACGAAGGAGTTATGGTCAAAACAGTGAGACGTCCGAACTTGTGTCCTAACTTCGAAGTTAGGACACAAGTCGATTTGGAAACAGAAGGGAAATACACAGTGTCCGAACATCGAAGTTCGGACTGATGTTCGGACGGTTTTTCGGAAAAAGTTACGCGGGACGTCCGAGCTTCGAAGCTCGGAGATTTCAGAAAAATGGGTGTCCGAACTTCAAAGTTCGGACTGAAGTTCGGACACGCCCAAAACTCGATAATCCAGAAGTTCAAAACATGCTGTCCGAACTTCGAAGTTAGGACAGAAGTTCGGACAGCACGAAAACTGCAGAACAGAAGCCTCGAACAGAACAGAAACATTACCAAAACTTCACCAATCTATACCAAAGTATTACCCACACCAAATCAGACATAAACACAGAGAAACCATGGGTTTCAGCCACTCAAAAACGCAAATACAATGCATTAAATCTCACGCACAAATCCATGAACAATCCTTATAAATCCCAAACCAGCGGCACTCAGAAATCACAAAACAGAGGGAAATTTACAGATGTAAATTCACCATTGTAAAAGC
This sequence comes from Limonium bicolor, assembly GCA_023374045.1. Taxonomy (NCBI): domain Eukaryota; kingdom Viridiplantae; phylum Streptophyta; class Magnoliopsida; order Caryophyllales; family Plumbaginaceae; genus Limonium; species Limonium bicolor. The sequence goes on from CM041777.1 coordinate 382,509,286, forward strand.
AATACTTACATAACCAAAATATACGAATCAAAATACTACCCACGGGGTTTTAACACATTAAAAACGCAAATCAGAAATCACCCAAATCACCACAAATCAGAGAGTCAAATAAACATATACGGAAACATTGCTCGAAACCCCCGTGGGTGAACACACACAACCGAATCTACCACCTACCTTACATCCGACGCAAAGCCATCTCTGCGGACCCGACAACAATCTCTACTCGAATTCCATCCCGAAATCATAAACACTCGCACAAATCGAAAAGGACCAACACCGGAGGGAGAAGCAAGGAACTTGGCTGACGAACAGCAACGCACACTCCGACTCTACGATTGGAATCCTCGATGCTGAAGTTAGACACCAGGCTAATTAATTCGCAGGATGGAAGAATTGTGAAGAAGAGAGGAATTGAGGAAGAAGAAGAGGAAACTTTGCAGAGCGGAAGTTTCTTCTTTGGGTGAGAAGGAACTGACGTGCAATGTCGTCAGGAAAGAAGGAGAGAGGAAATTAAATTAGATTTGGAATTTCCTTCCTTTATGAATAATAGCATAACGTAAAAAGAAGGAAAAAGGAAGGTTAGTAGTCCTTTTACTAACCAAAGAATAAATAACAAAAAGGAATCAAGAGTTATTAATAACTATCCTCTCCTGCTAATAATTAAATAACGAAAGGAAGAAAAGAACAATGTAAATCTCCTTTCTCAAGCTATGACAATAATATTTAAATGTCATAACACTCTAGTATAAGGTACAAATTAATTCGAACTCCCTTTGCGAATCAGAAGGAATATGATAAAATAAAAAAAAAATTCTGGGGCATAACACTTTAAACCTGTTAATACCAGCATTACTCCCTCTATGGCTCCTTCTTTGATTATTAATCACTTAACAAATTTAAACACAGTGTCGAAAAAGAAAACTTATGAGCAAGCTTTTGATTATTATCTCTCCCCCACACTTGAACCAAAGCAATGCCCTCGTTGCATAGAAAGAATTTAAATAACAGGGCATGCAAACTACCTGGGTAATGATCAAAAAGCATGGTAATAAGAGATATTTAAATTTAAAGAGCAAAGTATGGATAGTGTACTCCCTAGAGTTTGGCAGAGTATGTAGTGTAGCTCCCCCACACTTGAGCTCAGCTGTCGGAATGTGTTAAATGTTCCTGTAATAATTATTCTAAACAGCCAGAAGAACTCAAGTTAATTCTCCTCGTTCTCTCTCCTTTCTTTTTTTTTATTTATAAAAACATATATAGGAATAATATGAAAGACAAAACATAAAACAAAAATAGTAGGGAAATAATATTTAACCACTGGGTTGCCTCCCAGTAAGCTGCCCGTATTTATAGCCTTTGGCTAGACTCCTGCTTCATTATCCTGGATCAAAAATAAAAGTAGACAACAGCTTCGCCAGGAAAACGAAGTTAGCAGTAATTAAGAGCAAACCGCCTGGATCAAAACAGAACGTTAACTCGGCAAATAAAATAGGAAAATGTATACTCCACAAAACCTGGTGTTTGAGGAGGTATTGCCGGTAACGTAGTTCTAACAGGAGACCAGGTGGTGATGACTTTTCTTCCTCAAATTGGAGGATGTAAACATCCTCCTCTTGTTGTTATGGCTTATGGAGGCAGGGTGAGAGTTTATGAGAGACTGGTGGTAGCGGTTTCTCCTCAGATTCGAGAATATAAATATCCTCTTCTGTTTGATGAGGCTCACACAAAATACCTTCAGCTTTTAATTGCTCCTCTTGTGCTGGGGATGGAGATGGAGGAGAATTGCAACTCTCAAACATTTGCTCCAACTCGGCGTCGGAGAAAAATGTCCTGATAAGTTTCTTTATCTCCTCATCAGAACTTGTAGCTTCAATAATATCTGGCTCGAATCGATCTTCACTCAGTGGACTTACCACTGGAATCTCTTCTAGTGGCTTGGTCTGACTCGGGAGGAATTCATCTGGCCCTTGCGTAGATTGTTGTTCATTCTGATTGAAGTAGCAGTATCCCAACTGAGCTTCTTGGTACTGTGTATTAGCCTGGTCCACTTCCCACCAATACGGCTCTCGATTTGACTGTTGAGGTGATTGATAATCCTTGACCAACCTTTGATATGAGGACATCTCCCCTTGCATGTGAGTCCATTCCAAATTGATCAACAATCTCTTCACCTCATCGTTGCCGCTCTCCATAATCAGTAATTATCTTACAAAAAACAAAAATAAAAATACCAAGTAGAATAGAACTAAAAATAGAAAAGAAATACAAAAACAAAAATTAACTAAATAGAAAAACTAAATACGAAACAAAAAAGAGATAAAAGAAAATAGCTAAAATAAAAGGTAATTAAAATTAAAATTAAATAAAGTGAGAACAAAATAAAATAAAACAGATATAAACAAAATTAAATAGATATCTCAATCAAATTAAAAATTATCAATTAACCTTGCCAGAGGTCCCCGCAACGGCGCCAAAAACTTGTTGGAGAAATATGTGACTACTTCTTCAACCTAGGCAGTGTACCTATCATTTTGCGGAATAGTGGATATGTGGGTTGTCGTACTCTTGGGGACCTCGCTGTGGATAACTGATAGTATAATAAATTGACTGGGATTTCTATAAACAGATTTTATCATTTTTAGGGACAGGATTAATAGCTAACTGATAAGACAATAAAAACAATTAATTGAAATAGAAAAAAATAGAAATTATAAATCTTTTTGTGTTTTTAAGAAGTATCCCGGGTTGTTCTGCTCACCTATTTTATTTAATCATATTAATATAACTCTCCTATTTTAACAATAAACTCAAGAATCTTATTTAGTTTATTGACCGTTCCCTGTCTAATAAACCCTGATTAATTTAAACAACAAGCGCAATTTCTTGTTCAAGTTATTAATAAATTAATCGCATTAGTAACAATTCCTTTTGGAGATAGATTAACCTATACGGCGAGGAATATCGCTTCTAGTCGTTAACCCATTTGACTTCCTGTGTCTAGAACCTTGTCTCAGCACTGCATTTTAACAAAGAACTACAAATATAACTTTAATAATTGTACAAGAGAATTAAAGCGCATTAAGGAGAGGAATCAAAATACTGCTTAGATAAATTATACTGGAAAGCTTATATAACACAATTATATAAAATAGGCTCGCTTCTTAACTCGGGAAGCTAGATTATTAATCACACATAATTATAAAAAACAAACATAATAAATAAGATAGACCGACTGAACGAAGAAGAACGATGGTACGCGGATACAGATCAGGATATGGACTGGTTTTGTGCAGATGGTCTTCTTCGTTGGCTGTCTGGAAAATAACAGCGTAAGTTTAATGAACTTTGGATGGACGATTGTGGTGAACTGTGGTCTGTCGTGGTTTGAACGGTGGTGTTTGGATTTTGAGGAAGGGAGTAATTATTTTTTAGCAGAAGGCTCGTGCGTTTTTATAGGAGAAAGAAAAGAATAAGGAAGGAAGGAGAAGGAAGAGACAGGCTGGATCACGCGTGCTAGTGGGATGAACAAGATAAGGGAGGTGCCAGTTGATGGAGTAGATGGATAAGTTGCAGAACGCGTGAGGATTTTCAGGACTGTCGGCAGCCCCTTATCTTGTTGTCTGTAGGCGCCGCGAAGAAGGAAGAAGAAAAACTGTTCGCGCGTCCAATTCAGTCACGTCCGCATGTGTGTCCGCCTAAACTCACGCGGACATCACTGTCGTCCTCGCCTCCGTCCGCCTAAACTCACGCGGACACAGCTGATGTCCGCGCCTCTGTCTTCTGTCCACACCTCTGTCCGCCCAGAATCATGCGGCCGCCTCTGTTGTCCGCCCTCTTGTCCGCCCAGAATCATGCGGACGCAGCTGACGTCCTCACGCGGACAGAATAAAAATGTTTTCTATTTTCACGCGATCTTCAACCGGCTCTAGATTCTTCGTTATAAGTCTGTTTTACTCGTCGTTTGTTGCGTTGGAAAGCTTGTGAAATAAACCATTTGATTCCAACACTTTTTCATGTATTTGATACATAAAATTTATCAGTCCATATCAAGACATAAATCTTAGGAAAAACATACGATAAGTGAGAAATATTATCCTGAAAGTGAGTAAGTATAAGGTAAATTAAACCCTTAAATGTCTATGTATTTCTCACTTATCAGTTACACCCCTTAGAAGTGGCAACGACCACGACTTTAGATTGGTGCCCGAGGAAACCTCGGTCTCCAATTGTCAGGATTTCCTCCTTTCAAAACCTTTTTAGATAGATTCATTTCAGAGCCAAGGATAGGATTAGGACGGAAGGAGAGAAAACGAGTGGATGAGGCGAGCTTTTCTGCCAAGCTAGCGCTAAGAAGAAGAATTGATGAATTCGAATGAATATAGAATGAGGATTTGGGAAACATCCAAGGTTGAGAGAAAAGACAAGATTTGTAGTCTGATGGTTTAAAGTTTGTGGGAGCCGAAGAAGGTTTGAGTGTTTCGAGAGGTGTGGAGAACACCTTGGTATGGGAAAAGGGTTTTTTTTATTTAGGGTAGGGTCGCACCCTGGATGGGCTGCCTACGTACTCAACTCCCTGTTGAGATCAGACCTTACGTAGTTCACGCTTTTAGGATTTTGGAATTTTGATGTTTGATGTGTGGGAAGTTATAGTCTGTGAGACGCTCGGGTCCATGAGATGTTTGAAACCTTAAGATGTCGAAATCTATGAGACGCTCGGATCTGTGAGACACTCGGGTCTGTGAGATGCTCTGGTCTGTGAGATATTCGAATCATTAGAATAACAAAGTCTGTGAGATGCTCGGGTCTGTGAGACATTCGAATATGGGGGAAAATTGAATTGAATTGAAATTGAAGTTGAATTGGAATTGAATGAATTTTTATTTGGAATTGAAATGAAATTGAATTTGGAAATGAATTTAATTGAATGAGAATGAATTGAATTAAACTTTTGAATGAATGAATGAGTGAATGAAGTTTTTGAATCGAATTGGAATTTACAAGTCGGGTTGAATTTAGGCTGAACTGAATTGATTTTGGATTTGGATTTGAATTTGAGATGGGATTGGATCGGTATTTGGATTGATCGTGTGCCAGATTTGAACTGATGGGCCAGGTTAGGGCCTTGGAACGTTAGGCCGGAATGGACCTTGAAAGTGGGCTGAATTGGGCCTTGAAAAATGGACTGAAGTGGGTGTTAAAAATTGGGCCGAAAGTAGGCCTTGATAATTAGGCCGAAGTGGGCCTTGAAAAATGGACCGTAGTAGGCCTTGAAAGGTTGGTCAAAGTGGGCCTTGAAATGGGCCTCGAATTGGGTTTTGAACACTAGCGAAAATCCTACAAGATTTCAAAATAATTTCGAACTTTAATCAATATGTAGAAAGGGGTAAGATAAGCGCTAGGACAACATAGTCCAAAGCCAGCTAGAGATAACATTCTAAAATTGTTCACATGCATAGAATGAATTAAATTACAGAAATAAATAACTCCTAAGACTACCATCGAAAGTAAGAACAATAAACAAATTACAGATTAATACAAACATAGATAAAAATCTTAAATAGAGAGCTGCTATGGGGGGTCGCATCGACGCCGCCTTACTTGAGCTGATAGGATCAGCAAGAAGTGCACCAACCGTTACATGTGTTTGAAGCGGAGACCCCGGTAGTCCAAGCCAAGATCCCGTTCCTTAGTCTTAGAGTGATTTCCCATTTCACAAGCATTTTGTACATGTCAAAAACACAACCAAAAGAGGCAAAATGCATTAGTCAAAGAACGGAAGAGGGTTGGGATGTGTGCAATGGGATCATACGGCCCCTCTCAATGGGAGGAAAGGGGGCAATCTAATCATCTCCCACATCCCAACCAAGAACATAGAAAAGAGTTTCAAGCTGCCATCAAATGCTAAGGATTGTAAGATAAATCCAGCATTGGGGTTGCTACTCAAATTAATTCATCATCTTAGATTACGACTCAACCAAAGTGCAGCATCAAAGATAGGGGTTTTGAGTCATGTGGGATCATACCTAGAAGGGATTATATCATTTCCCTCTAAGACAAAGAATTAATAAGGACCAACCAGCCAACGAGTGATTTGTCTTAACAATTATAACATTGGGCAACTATAAGTCGATTCATGTTCATATCCAAGCACAAAGGGACAAACATTTGCCAGTTTCAAATGAATTTCCAAACCCCATATCAATGCGCAAAGGGGTAATGAATCGTATGATAAAGTAAAAGCTGGAAGATGGAATTTCCAAACCTGGTGAGAAGTTATCACAAAGCCCAAAGTCCGCAAACTCGAGCGACTTGCATAAGATCCAAGGTAAATGTTCCAAGCCAAGCAAGTCCCGGTCAAGTCTCATTGATTTTTGCATGTCCCTCAGTCAAGTCACATGGCAAAAAAAAGAGTAAATAAATAATGAGTAACAATTCCTAAGCAAGCAGTAACATAAATGAACAGTTCGGAAGATCAATACTCATAGCAACAGACAGACCCATTAAACATACGATCCGCCATGAGTTTACACGAACAAATCTAGCAACTGAGCCATGAGAGTGAGCAATGGAACCCGAGCACAGCAACATGATCAACACACAAAGTCTAAGGTTCATACTAAGCCAAGCAAGCGTATTCCAAGTCTAAATCGATTGCAGATACCTCGTTCAAATGACAAAGCACGGATAGTGAGAATATCGGGATCACATAACCAGTAGGCATGGGTGATAATAAGCACACTGAAATTGGATTAAAATCTCAATCACTAGGGATGCGCAGGCTTGTAATACATTTCCTTCTAACCCACACGATACTGGAACCACTATAAACCCCAGGTCCGACACTTTCAAGTGGTAGTAAACCTTTCTTTTTCAAATAAAGGTCATCACTACAAGCCCAGGTTAGTGCAAAGAGATCAACATAAGCAATCTAGATTAAATATTCTAATAAGATTCTGCAAACCATGAAGTTTGAGTCTCAAGATCCTTCGGGTCAATATAACAAACAAACTGGCTCAACCTGAATGAGCTAGTCGAAAACACATCCGATACCCAGTCGATTATGGCAAATGGTAATAGCAAGTAAATACACATTCAGCAGCGCATGGAAGCAACATCTCTCGCAATAACATTACAGGGAAAGTCACGGGCTAAAAGAACTATCAAACGCGTGTTCAATATCCATCCAAGCACAACAAGCGATCATTGCAGGGAAAACAAACCAGAATAAACTCAAAGGCAGCAATACTTAGAAAATAAAGGTGAGAGCAAACCAAATAAAGAAACCAGAACAACCAATCAAGAAAACTGGGGCGCGTTCGAACAATTGCAAATGATGTCGGGTACTAGTGAAAAATCGAACACCGACTGAACATCTGATGATGGCGGTGAAGATACCCAAAGGCCGGAAAAGATTCTTCTCCACTCGAACTCAAAGAATCCACCCTTCGAACGAAGAAGGTCGGTACTCCGACGGAGGGCGGGAATCGACGTGAGCAAGATCCAAAGTCCCCAATAAGAGGTGGAATTTAAGTTCCGACAACATTGGTTTGTCGATTCAAGAATGACGATGGAGAAAGACACAAAGTTTATGAGCTGAAGAAAACGAATTCTGGGGAATAATGAAGAACATAAGCGATGCTAGTTTCTAAGGATTTCCTTTGGCGATCCGGAGTAGTGAGGTTCAGAGAGGGAGAGTAGAGGGCAAGGATAAAGCGGCTAGGGTTTATTCTGAAAAGCTGAGTGGAGGAAGAGTTGGAAATCGATGATGCTGGACGTCGATCGTGAAGAAGACCTTGCTTCTTTTTGTTTTTCTAGAAGAAAATCGAGAGATGAAGATAAGAATTAGACAGGGGAAAAATAAGAGACTGAGGCGGCCGGTAAAACGTGGTCGTCTCTAGGTTTATTGGTGTTGTCTTTTTATGGAGCAAGGGTGGACTCTAGGGTTTAGGAGATGGGTTGGGTTTTAAATTGGGCTTCGGTTTTGGGCTGTAAGCTTGGATAGCAGGAGCTTTGGTTTGGGCTGTTGAGTTTGATTGAAGATTGAATTAAGACCATGTTTGATCCACCCAAAAATGAGAAAGGAAAAGAATAACTACAATGGATAAACTTAGGGAACAAAAGTTATAACTCGACATGAGTAAAATCATCAAAACACTAATACTAGAAAAAAATGTATATACAGAAGAAAACTAAAAAGGTTTTGTCAATAAAAATGAAATGCTTTCTTTACAAAATAACAACATGAAAAATGATGAAGTAATATAAGTAAAAATAAAAGTAAATGAAATGCCCACGACTAGGGAAAAAAAATGAAAATAACCAAATAGATAAATAAATAAAAGGGTAAGTCTAAAACAAATTATTGTTTGAAAATTTCTGGAAAATTAGGTTTTTCTAAAATGCTTGAAAATTGGATTAAAATTTTGTCATAAAATGATGGTCTCATTTTGACACGCACAGCAGTACGTTTTTTGAAAAGAAAGGCGATGATCCCTCTTGTTTTATTTTCTATTTCAGACTTTGCTTTATGGGGTGAGAATTTTTGGTGTCTACACTTAGCAGTCGCGAAACCTCGCTAGTCAACCAATAGCGGGAAAAGAAGCACTAAGCGTGCAACAAAACGGCAAAAGGAGCAGTAATAAAAACCCGAGGCACAAGTCTACGGGATAGTAAAATCTAAGTAATACCACCAACGGTATGCTAGTTGACTAAGGACATAGTCGGGAGTGGTTAACTCCAAAACTACAACGCCGAAGGGGTAACAATACCTGGCTAGAAAGCTTACACAACTATAAGGATATTCACGAGATATAATCCGATAGGACTACAGGACTTGTGCCTAAACAAACTAAGGCTCAATAACTACGGTAAACCAGTGGGAACGAGCAGCAAGGAAAAACATAAGACGAATAAATGGGAGTCTCCAAGATTGGAGAAATATCCCGATCAACGACAGTCATGTCAAGGTCATTGAGAAGTTACTTAAGGGATCAAGTATCCCAAACTTAGATCAATAAGATCAAGAGAAGAGTCAACAAGACTATCAAATACAAGTGGAAACCATACCAAGACCGGTATAGGATTACCCAAAAACCACCAGTACCACGCACTTGCCACGGCAAGTGCAGTAAGAACAAGAACATGTAGGGGAACCCTAACACACCACAGACACAGAGTAATGTACCGTGACAGCAGTGAAACAACTATAGGATCAAGAATCCTGATAGCTAGAAGAATAGAACCCTGGAAAGGCCTAACGGCCCAACCATTGTTTGAAGAACATACCAGTCAGCAAGAAACTGGACTTGGTCAAAACCTCAGGCATGGCTACGCCATGAAGAACCATCTTTTGACACCGAACTGTTATTTTCCAAAACCAAGGTTTTCTTTCAAAACCACAATCCTTCTTTTAAACCTTGGATTTTAAACCAACAGAATTATGGCGAGTATCATAGAATGATATAAGTGGAGTTGACAATAGAATACTTCACCTAGGCGTGTGACGAGCACTACAAGTGTACCCAAATACGGGATGTGGGACAACCGCACTCTGAAGGAGTTTGTGGGCCTGACACATAGTCGGTAAGTGGTAACGTATCAACAAGGTACCCCACTTATGTATACATGTTGTAACGACCCCAAAACCACCCTAGTTGGGAGACCGTTACACGCCGCGCGCTTATTACCTAAGACACGCAAGGCTACACTACCGAAACCCCAAAACATAAACTGATGCTCGTATATTACCAGATAAACGATTACAAAATATCCTTATAATACCCATGCGGAAACCAGACTAAATTACAAAGCATAATCTAAAAACAACTGGGCACCTGTAACACCCCATCCAAAGCCTATCGTGGTTATCGCAAATTGAACACTTAAACGAAAACGTCGCAGCGGAAATAAGTAACACCTGGACCTTGCCACGGTCTGATCGTTAGAAGATACCGGCTTAACATTTACAATACTTAACCAAAATATTTATCCATCTCAAACACAACATTCACAATACCACCACCAACCGAGTACTAGTATCTCAAACATAATCTCCAACTTACATCAGTTTAATATAACAGTCGGGTGCACAGGCGCAACCCGAACTCAAAATAAACAACCCAACCTAAGTCTAACCGCTCCTACTCTCGTAGTGCGTCCTCATGGGTCTCTTACCTGCAAGTGTAAAAATAGCCCCCGAGGGGGTCAGCACGAATGCTGGTACACCCTCTCATGGCCCCCAAGCTAACGGGGCTACGACGACTAATTGTCGATAGCATGGAAATTGATTACATACACAAGCATAATATGAAGTGCAATAACAATAACCACAGATGAACATATATAGTTCACAAACAATGAACGACTCAAGCGTTCCCTTAACAAGTGTGTTAGTAACCCCCTCCTTAGTCCTCATTTCCTTAATCTCAGTTCCTTACCTTACCTCAATCTTAATCTCAATCTTAATCTCAGTATACAAACCTCTCCTGGAAGGGATTGGCTGTAGCTTAATTCAAACCTGGGATTTAGGTGATCCCACCGCACCATCTTAATGCCACCTACTCTGGACGGGAGTCCAGCGTAGCTGAGCCGGCACCGGCCCTAGGCAACAAGTCCGAAGACAAGTCCTTAAGCGGAGGGCGGATCTGATTCAGATACCGTCCCCCTTTTTCCTTAGCATGCATGACCGGAGATCGGTCCCGGGTTTCCTCACTCAAGTTCCAGTTAGTAGACATCTTAGACACCATGTGCTAGCTAAGCCTAACGGGCATTAACCACGACCATCAAACTTAACTTTTATTCTTAACTCAGTAAGTACTAAACTTGGTTAGTAACAATCTCAAGTCTCGCGGGTTAGTGTAAATATAACACAATCACAACGAGAACAATATAACCGGTTGCATGCTTTATCTTGTTTTAGTCATAGCAATTAAACAGATAGCACACAAGCCGAGGGACACCTCGTTAGCAAGCAGGTCACAAGAAGGACTGTACCGTTCACCGTCAGTCGTTGTTTGTTTAACCTTCTTCGGGGTCCCAATTCACAAACCTAAAACATTCATTCATTTTTAGGTCATTAGTTATTTGCACCTTACTTAATTCACTTAGTCTCTAAAGATCCCCATTTAATAACCTCTCAAGTCTTTATCACATAGCTTACAAACATATTTTTAAACATTAAAGCTGATACTTAATCTTAACTTAATTCCTTAAGTTCTTAGTGTCCCAATCATTACCACCCTACAAAGGTATACCTTATTACCTAGTACCCTTCTTAGAATTAAATTCTCTTTTTAAGTTTTTTTTAAGTTTAAGGGCCGTCCGACCCACCGTCCGACCTAACCTCTGGGTCAGACCATTCCAGTAACTTTCGGGTTTGGAAAACCCTACATGTCCGACCCACGTCCGACCCAACCAACTGGGTCGGACCATTCCAGAAACTTTCCGTCTCCTATAACCTCTCATGTCTGACCCACGTCCGACCCAACCTTCTAGGTCGGACCATTCCAGAAACTTATTTGTCCTTTGAAAACCACCCGTCCGACCCATGTCCGACCCAACCTTCTGGGTCGGACCATTCCAGAAACTTTCCCAGGCGTTAAACAGAGGCCGTCCGACCCAAATTTGGGTCGGACCCCTGGGTCGGACGCCACTAAATCATGCCCAAACTTTGCCAAATCTTTTCTAAACCATTCCTCAAGCCATCAAATATGTTCTAACATCATTTAGACTCTTAAACCCACCTTAGAGCATCCTCCAAACACATTAAATCATTCACCAAGTTTCACCTAATCATTACAATTTTCCTTGTAATAATGCCACACTTGTAATGCTTTCCTCTAGGTTTCTAGGTGGTGGTTCATACCTAATGTAACCACTATGCCAAATGTTTTCCTCACCACTATAGAATCATCTCCCAAGCATCTTTCACTATCTAAAACTCTCTTAAGCATTTACTTAAAGTTCCTTAACAAGTTTAAACTTCCATCATCAACACATTATTTCCTTCCTAGTTGTGCACCAACATTTACCTAAGTCCTAAACACTCAAATACATTCTCTTGATTCCTAAATCTTCCATGGTGATACCTAAGTCATTATAAGTCATTAAAACACCTTAACTTCACCCTTTTTCATCAAGACAACCTATAGAACATTCCTAGTACTTCCTTAGTCATTAAATTCCCTTAGAATATCTTAAACACTTAAACTCTCCTTTAAATTTCGCCATGGGTTCTCTAGTATATAGTACTTCCTAACACATGGTTTTTCTCCATCAAACAACCAATACTACACAAATTCTCATCACAACACCTTAACACACAATCAACACTAAAACTTCACCACATCATCATGTATTGCTTAAATTCAAAATGCTTGGCACTTAGGCCCTTAAATGACAATAATCTTAACCACTGAATTTCCACATATATTTGCCTTCAACCTGCGAATACGCTCAACAAGGCTCCCATTGAAATAAAATGCTTCTTGTACTTCACCTTTATATTCTTAAACTATCTCTTTTTCTCATTTGCTCCTTAGTCACAAGTTCACAAGTATAATCATTGTTCTCCTAGGTTTTATAGCACCTTCCCAATATAAGCTCTACACTAAACTCATCATGTATCTAAATCCCATCCCCTTAAACAACAAGACATCTTAAGGTAAATATTTTACCTTGTTCTCTCACAAGCTTAAAAGCTTTCCTCCTTAGGTTTTTCCTGTTCAATCTCGGTCACCAATGTGTATCTCCTTGCCAATGTTCTAAACAATGTCCAATAACTCTAATGAGCACTAAACAACACATTTACCTTTAGGAATAAAACCTAGGTTAAAATGTGTTTTAAGGTTTTGGATTGATTGTTTTACCTTAGTTCCTCAAGACAAGCTTGAATATGAAGCAAGAAGGACCTCCTCTCTCCTTTGAAGAGTAGAAACAAACTAGAACAAGGCATAAACATGGAGTTCCATGAGTATATATTTTCGGACATGTGAAGAAAATGGTGGAAACCTAGATTTTCTTACACTTTCTTTACCTTAAGAGAATGGAGATGCCAATGGAGTCTCCAAACTTGAATCTCCTCCTCTAATGGTGGTTTGACTTGGCACCAAAATGAAGCTCTTGAAGTTTTGAAAAGATAGAAAGAAGGAGCTTGAGCTAACTAAGAGGAATATGTATTTGTTTTGGATTTGGAGCTTAAATGAGCAAGTAGTGTGCAAGAGAAGATGGAGCTTTCATGGAGTTGAGTTCTACGTGAATGGAGAAGAGAAAGAGAGCAAGAAATCGTGGGAAACAAGGGAGAATGAAGAAGTGAGGAGAGAGGTAAGTAAAATGTGATATTTATCTTAAAAGGTGAATAGTGTTTTTACTTTATAACTTACTTGTTTTGCTTTCTCTTTACTTAGCTAGATAAGTGTGGTGAGTCACACTTAAAAAACCGGCCCCCTTGTAAATGAGGGTAATTAAGTCTTTGTTGACCAAATGTCTCACTTATATAGACTTATGTTATAAACTAGCTTAATTAATTCACTATTCATCAAAACAAGGCACATTGTTGTGAAATTTTTGATTTCCCATTGATATAGACCTCCAAATGTGATACTATATAGTACGCATATTAATTAAAGAGTAATGATGGACATTTAGCCATTCAAAACTCATTTACAAGACAATTTTTCAAAAACGTGCTTTAAGACTCCTTAAAGCACATTTTGTGTTTTAACTTGTTTTCAAGCTTGGTTTTCTTTGGTAATTGATTTGAAATGACCATTAGGATATTACTAAGGTCTTAGAACAATATTTGGGCACTCTCCCAAGTCTCTCCAAGCTTAGAGCACGTTTTTGTTAAAACTGCTCTTTTGGTGTTTCCTTATATTTTCTTTGATTAGAAATGTTTCTTAATGTTTCTAACGCATTATTTATCCTCCTTATATCTTGCTTTATCATTTAAACACCATATCTAAGTTTGGGGTATTTCAATCTACCCCCCTTAAAAGAACTTTGTCCTCAAAGTTCACACATGTGTTAACCATTCACGGTACACAATTCTCTTAATCTTAATACCACATCTTATATTCACATTCATACATCTCAAGACTCAAAGGTCAATCTCAAATACAATACACAAGTATTATACATAACTCAAACTTACACCGAAGTGTAGCAACTTACACAAATTCACATCTTAAACAACTAAACAAACGACAAACATGATCGTTTCCTAACTCAAAAGCGAGGAAGCTCTACCCCCTTAAAAAGGGGTACGCCCCGTACCCTATATAGACGATCTAGTCAGTAAATAAAGAAGGGTACTTCGCCATCATCTTATCCTCTAATTCCCACGTGGCCTCTTCGACATCCTGGTTAGACCAGAGAACCTTCACCAGTCGCACTGACTTGTGGCGAGTGTCCCTAGTCTTACTGTCCAAGATTCTCTGAGGAGTCTCCACGGATCTCACATTTGGCTCTAAAGTCAACCTCTCAGGTTCTAACACATGGGAGGGGTGGTGCATGTATTTCTTTAGTTGTGAAACATGAAAAACATCATGCACTTTACCCAGCTCAGCAGGTAAATTTAACCTGTAAGCAACCGGGCCCACCCGCTCCGTAATCTCATAAGGACCAACAAATTTCGGGCTTAACTTGCCCTTCTGCCCAAACCTGAATACACCCTTCATCGGTGATACTCGCAGAAATACCCAGTCACCCACTGCGAACTCCAGGTCCCGTCGTCGGACATCAGCATACGACTTCTGCCTATCTTGAGCAGCTTTCATGTTCTCCCTGATTTGCTGAACTTCAGCCTTAACTTGTTCAAGTACTCTGGTCCTATAATGACCGTCTCACTCGACTCATCCCAGCAGAGCGGTGTACGACATGGTCTACCGTACAACGCTTGAAAAGGTGCCATCTTGATCGAAGCGTGATAGCTGTTGTGTATGAAAACTCGATCAGATGCAATCTGTCAATCCAACTGCCCTGGAAGTCTAAGGCATATGCTCTCAGCATGTCCTCGAGTGTCTGAATAGTACGCTCAGTCTGACCATCTGTCTGAGGATGGAACGCGGTACTCAGTTTGAGTTCTGTACCCAACGCTTCTCTGGTAGCTCTCCAGTACTTCGAAAGGAATCTGGTATCTCTATCTAACACTATGGTCTTTGGTATGCCGTGATGTCTCATGATTTCTTTCTCAAATAACTCAGCTAATTTGGTCACCTTCCAAGTATCCTTCATCGGTATGAATCGGGCTACTTTGGTAAGGCGATCCACCACCACCCATATCATGTTGAGACCTCCCCTAGCAGGTGGAAGCCCAACTACGAAGTCCATGGAGATATCATGGAACTTCCACTCCGGAACTGGCATCGACTGTACCATTCCGCCGGTCGTCGGTGCTCGAATTTCACCTTCTGGCATGTGAGACACCTCAAGACGAACTCGGTAACATCTGTCTTCATCCCCGACCACCAGAAGTATCTCTTCATGTCTTTATACATTTTAGAGGCTCCCGGATGGATGGAAACTGAAGAACAGTGTGCTTCTCTAAGTATACGGTCTTTCAGATCCGTGTTGCCTCGTGGTATGCATAATCGGCCCTTAAGTCTGATCAGATCATCATCGTGAAGTCTGAAGTCGTATTTCTGACTCTCAAAGGTACCATCTGTCAGCTTCTGTCTGACCTCCCTCATATACTCGTCTGTCCTCTGAGCCTCTCGCACCTCATCAACCAAGCTGGAGAAAGAAACTAGCGAATGGAGTGAGTGTGCTCGACGGCTCAGGGCATCTGCTACAACATTGGCCTTCCCTTCTTTGTATTGGAGGTCAATGTCATAGTCTTTCAGAAACTCTAACCATCTCCTCTGTCGAAGATTTAACTCCTTCTGAGTGAATATGTATTTCAAACTCTTGTGATCGGTGTAGATCGTGACACTAACCCCATATAAGTAGTGGCGCCATATCTTCAAAGCGAAGACTACAGCTCCCAGCTCTCTTCTAACATGGCTCTGTGTCAACTGGCATGAGGATATGCCACCACCTTGCCATGTTGCATGAGCACGCAACCCAGCCCTCTGCCGGATGCATCACAATAAACCTCAAAGCCCTCTGTACCGTCTGGAATGGTCAGTACCGGTGCAGTGGTCAGTGAGTCCTTCAAGCACTGAAATGATCTCTCACAGTCAACTGTCCACAGAAATGGTACGTCTTTCTTCATCAGACTGGTCATCGGCTTCGCGACCTTGCTGAAATCTCTAACAAACCTCCTGTAGTAACCTGCCAGACCGAGAAAGCTCCGGATGTCGGTAACAGTCTTCGGTCTTGGCCAGGTACGTACGGCATCAATCTTTGCTGGATCCACTGCGATCCCAGCATCTGAGATGACATGACCTAGGAAAGAGACCTGGTCAAGCCAAAACTCACACTTGGAGAACTTAGCATATAGCTGGTTCTCCCTCAGTATTTCCAATACCCTCCTCAGATGTTCCTCATGCTCAATCTTAGACTTCGAATATATCAGAATGTCATCAATAAAAACCACAACCGACTGGTCTAGCTGCCCGGAACAAGCGGTTCATCAGATCCATAAACTTTGCCGGTGCGTTCGACAAACCGAACGGCATCACTGTAAACTCATAGTGGCCGTATCGTGTCCGAATGTCGTCTTCTCAATATCTCCCACCTTAATGGCTATCTGATGATACCCCGATCTGAGATCAATCTTGGAAAACACAGATACTTGTTGGGCAAAATAGTAGTTAAACTATCTTGCTAACTATGGGCAGTGAACCCAATCTTTGTAGTACAACAAGGTCGTATCCACAGAGACTTCGCAATTATCTAATTAATTATCTAGTTTAGTTAATGTACAAAAAGATAAATAAAAATGCATAAAATATACATTGGGGTTTAGCCAGAGGCAAGCTTGGTTTTAGAATTAGTACAGAAATAATAAATACAGTAAAGTAAAGTAAGAGGATGGATGTAAAAAGGTATCCTAGGATAGCGGGGGAATTTCCTAAATTACTTAAACAATTTTATAATCCTGTCTCAATATTTATTGTCTATTAGAGTTAATAATTGTCAGTTACGAACTCCTATTAATAGCCTTAGTATTTTCCTGCTCAATCCGGAGTGTAAATACCAAGATTAATTCCTTGTGGTACTTTAACTATCTCAAAATCATATATTGATAGCTACCAAATAAATGCAGTATTTTGTCAGAATAAGCATTTAACAATATTTGCTGAAAGGAATTAAAACAAGTTTAATAAGTGAAACAGGTGATAAATACTTATTTAAGTACAGACAATGGTTATAATCCTAATTTGCTCTTATTTGTCTATTTAAGAATTAATCTTGTGGCCTTCCTAAATCATAGATAAGGACAACTCTTAATTAAATCAATAGACTTTTACAATCAGAAAAAGTCTAAAATCATTAATTAGCTTTAAGTGAGAATTCTTTTTATAACAGCGATGGATTTTATCTGCTAATCAAGGAGAATAATATCTAACGTTTATCTCACTTTGTGGTCTATTCTCAGATTTACAAAATCATTGAAATAAGAGAAACCGTAAATGCATAAAAATGATCAGTTATTAAGCATTTAATAATTTAGAGAGATAAAACAAATATTTATAAGCAAACTTGGTATTAATAATAAGTCTGAATTATTTAGGATCAAATCCCATCCTAGGATACGAGTAAAATCACTCAGACATTAACAGTAATAAAAAGGAAACAGAAATAGCCATTAATTTGGAGACTGCCGGCGGAGACTGGACTGTGATTCGCTTCTGCTCCAGCTCCCTTTTCTTCTGTTCTTCTTATCGTGTTTCTGCTTCGTGGTGGAATGAAGAATAAAACTAAAATAGAGAAGTGAGAGATAAGAGGATGGAATGGATCGTGGGAGTGAGCGATTATTTACTGGATGGGATGATACGGTGGTCTATGTGGTCTGCTTTGGATTGTGAGGAAGGGAATGATTTTATTGAGCAGAGGGCGTGGGTTTATATAGAGGTTTGGATCCGTACGAATTTGATTGCAGATGAAGAAGATCATTGATTGCTTCATTGATTGCGCAGGGGACAAAGCTCACGCGTGAGGAAATTAAGGTAGGCGGTGCGTAGTAGATAGATATGTGCGAGTTGCAGACGGTGAAGACGGGCGAAGAAAACTGGTCGCGACTGATAATTAGTCACGACCGCCGGTTCTGCTTGTGTCCGCCTGTTGGTACCGCCCAATAAGTGGCGGTAACCTCTGTGTGTCCGCGAGCTTATGGTGACCGCGAGGCGGTTGCCTCAGTGTGTCCGCGAGTTAAGAGGCGGTAGCCTCTGTGTCGACCGCGAGGCGGTTGCTTGTGCCTCGTCCGCCTCCTTAACCGGCGGTTGCCTCAGCCCTGTCCGCCTGGCGGTTGTCCGTGTGACGTCCGCCACTTAGGGGGCGGTTTTGCACGTGACTCTCGCGTGACTCTGTTTGACCGGCTCTACATTCTTCGTTATAAGTCCGTTTTCTGAGCCGTTTGCGTCTATGCGTTTGTCTCTTTATCTACTTCACTCCCAGCTTGGTTTTCCTCATGTTAAACCAATAAATTTGTGAGATAAACAATAAAACATAAACTAGAGGAAAAACTAACCGAAGTGGAGAAATGAGCAAGAAAAGTGCTAATATTATATATGAAATACACCTATAAATCATGCTCATTTGGACACTTATCACACCCCCACACTTATTTTTTGCTTGTCCTCAAGCAAAACTACGTACCAAGTAGGGAATGCTCAATACTAACAAATATTATTATGAAGGGTAGGATAAACATGATCTTTAAACTTTATGAGGAGTGTGAAAAATTAACTGCTGGTGGCATAGGTGTACTCAGGGCAAAAATAAAAATTAGAGTTTCGGGGTATGATCCGGAGTACTTCAACGCTTCTTGATTTAAGGTGACTTTGAGAACTTTTACCATGGCCAACTTCTCTCAAGAATGGGCATTGAGGAGAAAACAAAAGGAAAATAGATTTATGCATTTGTTTCACTTTTGCATAAGAGATGAGAAGATAATATGTAGGCATCAAGCCTTCGTATTTAAGAACACTCAACTCTCTTTGTTGGTTACCAATGGTGTCTCACAAGTCCCTTATTTATTTATTTTTTCCTTCTTTTTGACAGAGAAGCACCCCTTAGCAATCCCTAAGAAAGAAGACAGAACAAAACCCTGAGTAATAAAAATCCAACCATTTCAGATCATTTGGTCACACCGCATAAAAATAATGCTCCTCAAAAGTAATCAAAATTTTAAAATTTTACCATTTATCCCACAATTCATAACAGTATTTATTCCTAAAGAGAACAACCCACATATAAAGGGTCCACAATATTGAATTGGACAAACGCAAGATAAGGAGAGAGATTAAACATTTAAGCACAAAGTGTCATCGAAAAGGGCACACTCCCCCACACTTAAATTGAACAATGTCCTCATTGTTCACCAGAAAAACAAGGGAAAGTTTCAGAAGGCCTTTTCGGTAAGTAGATAAAATAGAGAGAACACGAAGCTCACGAATATTCATTTAAGCATATAAACTCTCCTCTGCAGATTTATTTAAATAAAAGCAAGTTTAAAGAAACTGGTACTCCCCTGATTTTATTTTTGCTAGCGTGTTTTGGACTTCCCCCACACTTGAGCTTCAGCCTCAAGTAGCGTAGCTTGGTTGCGGTGTAGACATGAAATTGCACCTGCATAAGACACTAGAAGCAACCATACTATAAACGGGGTTAAAAGTTAGCAAAAATAAATTTTAAAGGGAACCTGATTATTAAAATAGCATAAAAGCATATAAAAGATAAGTTGTCCGGGTTGCCTCCCGGAAAGCTGCCCTTCTTTAACGTCTTTGGCTAGACGCCTGCTTCGTTATCCTGGATCAAAAATATAAGTAGACAATAGCTCTGCCAGAAAACGAGTTGACAGTAATTAATAACAAACCACCTGGATCAAAACAGAACGTTACTTCGGCAAATATAATAGGAAAATGAATACTCCACAAAACCTGGTGTTTGAGGAGGTACTGCCGGTAGCGTAGTTCTAACAGAAGACCCGGCGGTGATGATTTTTCTTCCTCAAATTGGAGGATGTAAATATCCTCCTCTTTGGTGAGGCTTGTAGAAAGAACGCTTGATATCATCTTCAGAGAGAACTGATTCTTTGAAAGTGATAGTGGCGTTTTGTTTGGATATTTTGGTGGGAGGTGGTGGCAATTCCTTCTCTTCATTTTCGAGGATATAAATACTCATCTTCTGGATAGAGCACAGAGAAGGAGGGGAAATAGTAGTTGACTTCAGAGGGAGGAAACTCCATGAAGTCTATGGAGAAACTCTCTTCTGAGGGGTTGTCTTCATAATCAAGCTGATGGTTGTTTGGTGATGGATTCTCTAATTCGAATAGTGGAGGAGGTGGAGAGTAGCTTATGTCCTTAGCAGGTTGTTCCTCCTCATGAACCACTTCATTTAGTTGTTGAAGCGGTTGTTCCATGCGTTCGATCTGATCTAGCGTTTTTTGCTGGTTCCTTTCAAACGTTGAGGTAAAATTTGCCATCATTTCTTAAAATGGCGTTGTCTCTCTCTATTGTAACCATAGGACATTGGGAACTTTCATGGTCTCCTCCACACTCTTGGCACACAAAGATGGGGATAGGCTTGAGAGATGACTTGTAATCCTCCAAGAGAGCTCTCAATTCAGCATTTGGGTCTGAACATTGGGGGCTTTCATGGTACTCCCCGTACCTTTGACAGACACTCCATTGATTGTAGTCCTCTGCGCCATAGGGGTAACCATACCAATTTCCTGCTTGATCGTAGTGACCATCCATCAGAATTAAGTACCCTGAAAAAAAAAGTAACAAAATTTATAAATAAAAAAAAAGCAAATAACCGGAATAAAAGAAAAACTAAACAGATAATAAACAAGATAGTTGGACCGAAGTCCCCGGCAACGGCGCCAAAAACTTGTTGGGCAAAATAGTAGTTAAACTATCTTGCTAACTATGGGCAGTGAACCCAATCTTTGTAGTACAACAAGGTCGTATCCACAGAGACTTCGCAATTATCTAATTAATTATCTAGTTTAGTTAATGTACAAAAAGATAAATAAAAATGCATAAAATATACATTGGGGTTTAGCCAGAGGCAAGCTTGGTTTTTAGAATTAGTACAGAAATAATAAAATACAGTAAAGTAAAGTAAGAGGATGGATGTAAAAAGGTATCCTAGGATAGCGGAGGAATTTCCTAAATTACTTAAACAATTTTATAATCCTGTCTCAATTATTTATTGTCTATTAGAGTTAATAATTGTCAGTTACGAACTCCTTAATAGCCTTAGTATTTTCCTGCTCAATCCGGAGTGTAAATACCAAGATTAATTCCTTTGTGGTACTTTAACTATCTCAAAATCATATTGATAGCTACCAAATAAATGCAGTATTTTGTCAGAATAAGCATTTAACAATATTTGCTGAAAGGAATTAAAACAAGTTTAATAAGTGAAACAGGTGATAAATACTTATTTAAGTACAGACAATAGTTATAATCCTAATTTGCTCTTATTTGTCTGTTTAAGAATTAATCTTGTGGCCTTCCTAAATCATAGATAAGGACAACTCTTAATTAAATCAATAGACTTTTTACAATCAGAAAAAGTCTAAAATCATTAATTAGCTTTAAGTGAGAATTCTTTTTATAACAGCGATGGATTTTATCTGCTAATCAAGGAGAATAATATCTAACGTTTATCTCACTTTGTGGTCTATTCTCAGATTTACAAAATCATTGAAATAAGAGAAACCGTAAATGCATAAAAATGATCAGTTATTAAGCATTTAATAATTTAGAGAGATAAAACAAATATTTATAAGCAAACTTGGTATTAATAATAAGTCTGAATTATTTAGGATCAAATAACCATCCTAGGATACGATTAAAATCACTCAGACATTAACAGTAATAAAAAGGAAACAGAAATAGCCATTAATTTGGAGACTGCCGGCGGAGACTGGACTGTGATTCGCTTCTGCTCCAGCTCCTTTTCTTCTGTTCTTCTTATCGTGTTTCTGCTTCGTGGTGGAATGAAGAATAAAACTAAAATGGAGAAGTGAGAGATAAGAGGATGGAATGGATCATGGGAGTGAGCGATTATTTACTGGATGGGATGATACGGTGGTCTATGTGGTCTGCTTTGGATTGTGAGGAAGGGAATGATTTTATTGAGCAGAGGGCGTGGGTTTATATAGAGGTTTGGATCCGTACGAATTTGATTGCAGATGAAGAAGATCATTGATTGCTTCATTGATTGCGCAGGGGACAAAGCTCACGCGTGAGGAAATTAAGGTAGGCGGTGCGTAGTAGATAGATATTGTGCGAGTTGCAGACGGCGAAGACGGGCGAAGAAAACTGGTCGCGACTGATAATTAGTCACGACCGCGGTTCTGCTTGTGTCCGCCTGTTGGTACCGCCCAATAAGTGGCGGTAACCTCTGTGTTGTCCGCGAGCTTATGGTGACCGCGAGGCGGTTGCCTCAGTGTTGTCCGCGAGTTAAGAGGCGGTAGCCTCTGTGTCGACCGCGAGGCAGTTGCTTGTGCCTCGTCCGCCTCCTTAACCGGCGGTGCCTCAGCCCTGTCCGCCTGGCGGTTGTCCGTGTGACGTGCGCCACTTAGGGGGCGGTTGCACGTGACTCTCGCGTGACTCTGTTTGACCGGCTCTACATTCTTCGTTATAAGTCCGTTTTCTGAGCCGTTTGCGTCTATGCGTTTGTTCTTTATCTACTTCACTCCCAGCTTGGTTTTCCTCATGTTAAACCAATAAATTTGTGAGATAAACAATAAAACATAAACTAGAGGAAAACTAACCGAAGTGGAGAAATGAGCAAGAAAAGTGCTAATATTATATATGAAATACACTATAAATCATGCTCATTTGGACACTTATCAATACTCCCTTAACTGATCGAACAGATCGTCAATGCGGGGTAGTGGGTACTATTCTTCATGTCACTGCATTCAGCTCTCTGTAGTCGATGCAGAGGCGGAGACTACCATCCTTCTTCTTCACGAAGAGGACTGGCGCTCCCCATGGTGACACATGGTCTAATGAATCCTTTATCCAACAAATCTTTCAATTTTCTTTAACTCAGTCATTTCTGCCGGAGCCATACGGTATGGTGCTTTGGCTATCGGTCGGTACCAGGTAGCAGCTCAATGGTGAACTCTACCTCCCGAGTGGGTGACATGCCGAGAAGTTCCCGTGGGAATAAGTCGGGGAAACTCCGACACTACCGGTAAGCGGGTCGAACTCGGGGTCTCTCTCTATGTCCTGTACATAGCAGAGGTATACTTCTTCCTTTATACTTAATTCTCTATGCATTGCCATGGCGGTGATGATCTTAGTCGAAGGCTCTCTGGGCCTCTGGCGGTATGATATTGTTACCCCAGACGGACTCCTGAGCAGCAATCTATGCTCGGCGCAGAGGATACGTCCTTTGTGCCGCTCCAACCAGTTCATCCCGAAGATAACATCAAATCCTAGCTTACTGAACTAAATGAAACTGACTGGGAATTCTTCCCCTTAATTCTGATGGTGGCTCCTCGGTAGTAACGAGTGCAACGAACCTTCTCTTAGACGGGAGCGTAACCGTGAAGTCGGGTAGCTCATCAGCGTCTAGCCCCAACCTGCTCGCAAATGATGCAGAGACAAAGGTATGCGAGGCCCCGTCGAAGAGGACTGATGCCTCAATCCCATTGATCGGAAAGGTGCCGGTGAGGATAGTACCGCTGGCGTCGGCCTGTGCCTCTGTAAGTATGCTTAGTGCACCTTTCCGTACGAGTCCATGACCTAATTGTGTTCACAAGCTCCATGAGTATTGATGGTATAACAAGAGTCGTAATCAATTTATATGAACAACACTGTTATTTTATTCATGACCATCCTGTTTACAACATGTGCTTCAATCTTACATCTCATTTCTCATCTCATTCTAACATTACATGGCTAATATTGTCTAAAGGTTAGGTTTAATCTTCCTGGTCTCATATGCGTCGCGTTGATTACTGCTGACGGTGCTGTATTCAGCTTGATTCTCTTAATCCCATGGTATAACATCCTTGATTCTCCTCCGAAAATTAATACATCACCTGATTTAAGTACTATCTTATCTGCACGGTCCGCACGCTTCTGCTCGCCGTATAAAAACTCCGCATCATCTCCAATGGACCAAGACACTACGGGTATCCCTCTTTCGAGAGACTCCGCTGTCTCGTCCTTATCCTGGTGTAGTCCCAGTTTCCCATCTTTTCGTAGAAGTTTACAATGCAAATGTCTGGCTGGATGTCTGGAATCGGTTCAGCTTCCAACTGCTGAGCGATTTCCATGACTTGTGTAATAACTGGATGGAACTCTTGGGGTATTCCCGGTGGTGAGACTCCATCTTGCTCCCTTGTGGTTGGGTAATTCTTGGCATACGGATTCCAATCCTTGCCCAAGCTCATCATCTTTAATTTCATTTTGCTCCCCCTGGGTACTCCGGTGTGTAAAAACCTCCGGTCCCATTCCTAGTTGATTGCATCTCCTGATGATGGCTATTTGTGCTTCGGGTGTCAGGTATCCCCTTAATAAAATCATACCTGGGCGGAAACCTGACATTGTTCGGTTGGAAAGTGTGTGGTTTCGTGTCGGTGTGTTCCGGATTAGGTGTAGATGGTATAGGGTAGCAGATGTTGAATCTTCCTAAAGTGGTAGTAGGTTATGTCTTACTTAAATTCTAATCTCATCTTATTCTTACTTAACTCATTTATTTCACCAAACATGCATCATAATGCGGTAAGCAGGTAGTTTTATTACTAAATGATACGGTGGTACCTGGCCTCGATGAGGGCTCAGGCTCAGTCCCGGTCCACCATGTGTAGAGTGGGCCCCGTCTTCTGGGTCACCTTGGGTTCTTGTCCGCCCCACTGCTGCACTTTCCTCTGACCGTCAGATCCAGCTCCCTTCTCGGTCTTGCCCGTTGCCCTGGTGTCGGTGCCTATAGGCTCTGCTAGCAGGATTCCGGTAACACTCGTAAGCTCGATGTCCATACACTCCGCAGAAGTTGCACTCCACCTTGTTTCCCTTACAGTCGAGCCCGGGGTGGTCCTTGTGACACCATCTACAGATGAAGCGTCGCTGGTAGCCACCACCGGCTCCCCTCTCAGTCTCAGGTCCTGATGATTCATATTGTCAATTCTCATATCTCAAATAGTTACTAATTTATTTCTTAACTCATTCAATATCAATTTCCTCACCCTTTGGCGCCTTAGAGCGCAGGGGTGTAGCAGCAATAGCATATGTCAGCTTCAATGGCTCTTCCGAGGCCTTCTCCTTTTCCTCCTTCCCCTTTGGGTTCTGATTTTTCTGGGCTTGAGGCTGGTACTTTTGTTTCTTGTACCCTCCTTGCCCTTGACTCTCTGAACTTTTCCCAGCACTCTTCCTCTTAGCATTCTCCTCGTCCCTCAGCTGGACGGTAATCTCAA
The DNA here is from genome assembly GCA_023374045.1 of Limonium bicolor. NCBI lineage: Eukaryota > Viridiplantae > Streptophyta > Magnoliopsida > Caryophyllales > Plumbaginaceae > Limonium > Limonium bicolor. The sequence continues at coordinate 382,534,838 of CM041777.1, forward strand.
CCTTAGCAGCGGCGTGATAGCACTCCTGCTTTTCCATAGTATTAGCCATACTTATTTCTCATAATCTAAATCTTATTCATCACTTAATCAAATCTCAATCGTTCTTATTACCTGCAAGGTAGTGTAACTCATCGGCCCCATGCCGTAGCGGAGTCGATGGCTAAGCCCGCCATAGAAGCGGTCCACCAAGATCTGGTCAGAATACCCTAGACCTGGCAGAAGACGGAGCAAGGCAGTGAACTCTGAGTAATACTCGTCCACTGTCATCTTGTCCGACTGCTTAAGCGCATCTAACTGCAAGCGCTTCTTCGTCTGGAATGGGCGGGGTAGTACTTTGCTCGTAGCAAGGCGGTGTACTGTTCCCAGCCGAACTCTGGATTGGCCACATGCTCGGCCCTCACCAGCTTCCACCAATCGCCTGCCGCCCCCTTCAGGTAGAAAGCAGCTAAGCGCACCTTGATCCCAGCAGGGACATCAAGGGTCTCGAAGGCGGTCTCCAGCTCGGAGATGTACGCCTCAAGCTTGGCGGGATCGGTCTCCCCCTTAAAATGAGCGGGTCGAAGATCAGCAAGACTCTTCACCCAGTTTGGTTCCCTAGGTTGTGGCGGTGGAGGTGGTGCACCCACACCAGGCTGATAGCCCATGTGCCCTAAAGCGGCAGCTACGATCTCTGCGATCTGCCCTCCAGGTATCCCTGAAGTATCCTCACCCCGGCCGCGACCTCGGCCTCCTCTAGGGCGTCCTGCCATCTGAACAAGCATAACTTACATTAGATTCGTACTCACCATTGTTTGGTTAGTAAATTTATAACGTCCGTAGACGGTAAAGAAAATCCACACATATTAGTGGTCATCTGACTCTACTCACTCTAACTTCTCACACCCTTAACCCAATACTTACTCCTTAACTTTATCCTAACTCGGTGGTTACTCAAGTCCGGTATTTCTGGATCAGAGCGTAACTACGCTCTGATACCACTTTTGTAACACCCCATCCAAAGCCTATCGTGGTTATCGCAAATTGAACACTTAAACGAAAACGTCGCAGCGGAAATAAGTAACACCTGGACCTTGCCACGGTCTGATCGTTAGAAGATACCGGCTTAACATTTACATACTTAACCAAAATATTTATCCATCTCAAACAACAACATTCACAATACCACCACCAACTGAGTACTAGTATCTCAAAATAATCTCCAACTTACATCAGTTTATATACCAGTCGGGTGCACAGGCGCAACCCGAACTCAAAATAAACAACCCAACCTAAGTCTAACCGCTCCTACTCTCGTAGTGCGTCCTCATGGGTCTCTTACCTGCAAGTGTAAAAATAGCCCCCGAGGGGGTCAGCACGAATGCTGGTACACCCTCTCATGGCCCCCAAGCTAACGGGGCTACGACGACTAATTGTCGATAGCATGGAAATTGATTACATACACAAGCATAATATGAAGTGCAATAACAATAACCACAGATGAACATATATAGTTCACAACCAATGAACGACTCAAGTGTTCCCTTAACAAGTGGGTTAGTAACCCCTCCTTAGTCCTCATTTCCTTAATCTCAGTTCCTTACCTTACCTCAATCTTAATCTCAATCTTAATCTCAGTATACAAACCTCTCTGGAAGGGATTGGCTGTAGCTTAATTCAAACCTGGGATTTAGGTGATCCCACCGCACCATCTTAATGCCACCTACTCTGGACGGGAGTCCAGCGTAGCTGAGCCGGCAACCGGCCCTAGGCAACAAGTCCGAAGACAAGTCCTTAAGCGGAGGGCGATCTGATTCAGATACCGTCCCCTTTTCCTTAGCATGCATGACCGGAGATCGGTCCCGGGTTCCTCACTCAAGTTCCAGTTAGAAGACATCTTAGACACCATGTGCTAGCTAAGCCCTAACGGGCATTAACCAACGACCATCAAACTTAACTTTTATTCTTAACTCAGTAAGTACTAAACTTGGTTAGTAACAATCTCAAGTCTCGCGGGTTAGTGTAAATAAACACAATCACAACGAGAACAATATAACCGGTTGCATGCTTATCTTGTTTTAGTCATAGCAATTAAACAGACAGCACACAAGCCGAGGGACACCTCGTTAGCAAGCAGGTCATAAGAAGGATTGTACCGTTCACCGTCGGTCGTTGTTTGTTTAACCTTTTCGGGGTCCCAATTCACAAACCTAAAACATTCATTCATTTTTAGGTCATTAGTTATTTGCACCTTACTTAATTCACTTAGTCTCTAAAGATCCCATTTAATAACCTCTCAAGTCTTAATCACATAGTTAAAACAATTTTTAAAACATTAAAGCTTATACTAATCTTAACTTAATTCCTTAAGTTCTTAGTGTCCCAATCATTACCACCTACCAAAGGTATACCTTATTACCTAGTACCCTTCTTAGAATTTAAAATTTCTCTTTTTTTTTTAAGTGTTAAGGGCCGTCCGACCCACCGTCCGACCCACCCTCTGGGTCGGACCATTCCAGTAACTTTCGGGTTTGGAAAACCCTACATGTCCGACCCACGTCCGACCCAACCAACTGGGTCGGACCATTCCAGAAAACATTCCGTCTCCTATAACCTCTCATGTCCGACCCACGTCCGACCCAACCTTCTGGGTCGGACCATTCCAGAAACTTATTTGTCCTTTGAAAACCACCCGTCCGACCCATGTCCGACCCAACCTTCTGGGTCGGACCATTCCAGAAACTTTCCCAGGCGTTAAACAAAGGGCCCTCCGACCCAAATTTGGGTCGGACCCCTGGGTCGGACGCCACTAAATCATGCCCAAACTTTGCCAAATCTTTTCTAAACCTTTCCTCAAGCCATCCAATATGTTCTAACATCATTAGACTCTTAAACCCACCTTAGAGCATCCTCCAAGCACATTAAATCATTCACCAAGTTTCACCTTAATCATTACACATTTTCCTTGTAATAATGCCACACTTGTAATGCTTTCCTCTAGGTTTCTAGGTGGTGGTTCATACCTAATGTAAACTATGCCAAATGTTTTCCTCGCCACTATAACATCATCTCCAAAGCATCTTTCACTATCTAAAACTCTCTTAAGCATTTACTTAAAGTTCCTTAACAAGTTTAAACTTCCATCATCAACACATTATTTCCTTCCTAGTTGGGCACCAACATTTACCTAAGTCCTAAACACTCAAATACATTCTCTTGATTCCTAAATCTTCCATGGTGATACCTAAGTCATATAAGTCATTAAAACACCTTAACTTCACCCTTTTTCATCAAGACAACCTATAGAACATTCCTAGTACTTCCTTAGTCATTAAATTCCCTTAGAATATCTTAAACACTTAAACTCTCCTTTAAATTTCGCCATGGGTTCTCTAGTATATAGTACTTCCTAACACATGGTTTTTCTCCATCAAACAACCAATACTACACAAATTCTCATCACAACACCTTAACACACAATCTACACTAAAACTTCACCACATCATCATGTATTGCTTAAATTCAAAATGCTTGGCACTTAGGCCCTTAAATGACAATAATCTTAACCACTGAATTTCCACATATATTTGCCTTCAACCTGCGAATACACTCAACAAGGCTCCCATTGAAATAAAATGCTTCTTGTACTTCACCTTTATATTCTTAAACTATCTCTTTTTCTCATTTGCTCCTTAGTCACAAGTTCACAAGTATAATCATTGTTCCTCCCAGGTTTATAGCACCTCCCAAATAAGCTCTACACTAAACTCATCATGTATCTAAATCCCATCCCCTTAAACAACAAGACATCTTAAGGTAAGTATTTTACCTTGTTCTCTCACAAGCTTAAAAGCTTTCCTCCTTAGGTTTTTCCTGTTCAATCTCGGTCACCAATGTGTATCTCCTTGCCAATGTTCTAAACAATGTCCAATAACTCTAATGAGCACTAAACAACACATTTACCTTTAGGAATAAAACCTAGGTTAAAATGTGTTTTAAGGTTTTGAATTGATTGTTTTACCTTAGTTCCTCAAGACAAGCTTGAATATGAAGCAAGAAGGACCTCCTCTCTCCTTTGAAGAGTAGAAACAAACTAGAACAAGGCATAAACATGGAGTTCCATGAGTATATATTTTCGGACATGTGAAGAAAATGGTGGAAACCTAGATTTTCTTACACTTTCTTTACCTTAAGAGAATGGAGATGCCAATGGAGTCTCCAAACTTGAATCTCCTCCTCTAATGGTGGTTTGACTTGGCACCAAAATGAAGCTCTTGAAGTTTTGAAAAGATAGAAAGAAGGAGCTTGAGCTAACTAAGAGGAATATGTATTTTGTTTTGGATTTGGAGCTTAAATGAGCAAGTAGTGTGCAAGAGAAGATGGAGCTTTCATGGAGTTGAGTTCTATGTGAATGGAGAGAGAAAGAGAGCAAGAAATCGTGGGAAACAAGGGAGAATGAAGAAGTGAGGAGAGAGGTAAGTAAAATGTGATATTTATCTTAAAAGGTGAATAGTGTTTTACTTTATAACTTACTTGTTTTTGCTTTCTCTTTACTTAGCTAGATAAGTGTAGTGAGTCACACTTAAAAAACCGGCCCCCTTTGTAAATGAGGGTAATTAAGTCTTTGTTGACCAAATGTCTCACTTATATAGACTTATGTTTAAACTAGCTTAATTAATTCACTATTCATCAAAACAAGGCACATTGTTGTGAAATTTTGATTTCCCATTGATATAGACCTCCAAATGTGATACTATATAGTACACATATTAATTAAAGAGTAATGATGGACATTTAGCCATTCAAAACTCATTTACAAGACAATTTTAAAACGTGCTTTAAGACTCCTTAAGCACATTTTGTGTTTTAACTTTTTCAAGCTTGGTTTTCTTTGGTAATTGATTTGAAATGACCATTAGGATATTACTAAGGTCTAGAACAATATTTGGGCACTCTCCAAGTCTCTCCAAGCTTAGAGCAGTTTTTGTTAAAACTGCTCTTTTGGTGTTTCCTTATATTTTCTTTGATTAGAAATGTTTCTTAATGTTTCTAAGGCCTTATTTAGCCTCCTTATATCTTGCTTTATCATTTAAACACCATATCTAAGTTTGGGGTATTTCAATCTACCCCCTAAAAGAACTTTGTCCTCAAAGTTCACACATGTGTTTAAACCATTCACGGTACACAATTCTCTTAATCTTAATACCACATCTTATTCACATTCATACATCTCAAGCTCAAAGGTCAATCTCAAATACAATACACAAGTATTATATAACTCAAACTTACACCGAAGTGTAGCAAACTTACACAAATTCACATCTTAAACAACTAAACAATGACAACATGATCGTTTCCTAACTCAAAAGCGAGAGAAGCTCTACCCCCCTTAAAAGGGGTACGCCCCGTACCTATACAGACGATCTAGTCAGTAAATAAAGAAGGGTACTTCGCCTATCTATCCTCTAATTCCACGTCGCTCTTCGAATCCTGGTTAGACCACGAGAACCTTCACCAGTCGCACTGACTTGTGGCGAGTGTCCCTAGTCTTACTGTCCAAGATTCTCTGAGGAGTCTCCACAGATCTCATTTGGCTCTAAAGTCAACCTCTCAGGTTCTAACACATGGGAGGGGTGGTGCATGTATTTCTTTAGCTGTGAAACATGAAAAACATCATGCCTTTACCCAGCTCAGCAGGTAAATTTAACCTGTAAGCAACCGGGCCCACCCGCTCCGTAATCTCATAAGGGCCAACATATTTCGGGCTTAACTTGCCCTTCTGCCCAAACCTGAATACACCTTCATCGGTGATACTCGCAGAAATACCCGGTCGCCCACTGCGAACTCCAGGTCCTGTCGTCGGATATCAGCATACGACTTTGCCTATCTTGAGCAGCTTTCATGTTCTCCCTGATTTGCTGAACTTCAGCCTTAACTTGTTCCAAGTACTCTGGTCCTATAATGACCGTCTCACTCGACTCATCCCAGCAGAGCGGTGTACGACATGGTCTACCGTACAACGCTTGAAAAAGGTGCCATCTTGATCGAAGCGTGATAGCTGTTGTTGTATGAAAACTCGATCAGATGCAATCTGTCAATCCAACTGCCCTGGAAGTCTAAGGCACATGCTCTCAGCATGTCCTCGAGTGTCTGAATAGTACGCTCAGTCTGACCACTGTTGAGGTGGACGCGAAGCGGTACTCAGTTTGAGTTCTGTACCCCAACGCTTCTCTGGTAGCTCTCCAGTACTTCGAAAGGAATCTGGTTTATCTCTATCTGACACTATGGTCTTTGGTATGCCGTGATGTCTCATGATTTCTTTCTCAAATAACTCAGCTAATTTGGTCACCTTCCAAGTATCCTTCATTGGTATGAATCGGGCTACTTTGGTAAGGCGATCCACCACCACCCATATCATGTTGAGACCTCCCCTAGCAGGTGGAAGCCCAACTACGAAGTCCATGGAGATATCATGGAACTTCCACTCCGGAACTGGCATCGACTGTACCATTCCGCCCGGTCGTCGGTGCTCGAATTTCACCTTCTGGCATGTGAGACACCTCAAGACGAACTCGGTAACATCTGTCTTCATCCCCGACCACCAGAAGTATCTCTTCATGTCTTTATACATTTTAGAGGCTCCCGGATGGATGGAAACTGAAGAACAGTGTGATTCTCTAAGTATACGGTCTTTCAGATCCGTGTTGCCTCGTGGTATGCATAATCGGCCCTTAAGTCTGATCAGATCATCATCATGAAGTCTGAAGTCGTATTTCTGACTCTCAAAGGTACCATCTGTCAGCTTCTGTCTGACCTCTCTCATATACTCATCTGTCCTCTGAGCCTCTCGCACCTCATCAACCAAGCTGGAGAAAGAAACTAGCGAATGGAGTGAGTGTGCTCGACGGCTCAGGGCATCTGCTACAACATTGGCCTTCCCTTCTTTGTATTGGAGGTCAATGTCATAGTCTTTCAGAAACTCTAACCATCTCCTCTGTCGAAGATTTAACTCCTTCTGAGTGAATATGTATTTCAAACTCTTGTGATCGGTGTAGATCGTGACACTAACCCCATATAAGTAGTGGCGCCATATCTTCAAAGCGAAGACTACAGCTCCCAGCTCTAAATCATGTGTGGGGTAGTTCTCCTCATGTTTCTTCAACTGGCGTGAGGCATATGCCACCACCTTGCCATGTTGCATGAGCACGCAACCCAGCCCTCTGCCGGATGCATCACAATAAACCTCAAAGCCCTCTGTACCGTCTGGAATGGTCAGTACCGGTGCAGTGGTCAGTGAGTCCTTCAAGCGCTGAAATGATCTCTCACAGTCACTGTCCACAGAAATGGTGTCTTCTTCATCAGACTGGTCATCGGCTTCGCGACCTTGCTGAAATCTCTAACAAACCTCCTGTAGTAACCTGCCAGACCGAGAAAGCTCCGGATGTCGGTAACAGTCTTCGGCCTTGGCCAGGTACGTACGGCATCAATCTTTGCTGGATCCACTGCGATCCCAGCATCTGAGATGACATGACCTAGGAAAGAGACCTGGTCAAGCCAAAACTCACACTTGGAGAACTTAGCATATAGCTGGTTCTCCCTCAGTATTTCCAATACCCTCCTCAGATGTTCCTCATGCTCAACCTTAGACTTCGAATATATCAGAATGTCATCAATAAAAACCACAACCGACTTGTCCAGCTGCTCCCGGAACAAGCGGTTCATCAGATCCATAAACTTCGCCGGTGCGTTCGACAAACCGAACGGCATCACTGTAAACTCATAGTGGCCGTATCGTGTCCGGAATGCCGTCTTCTCAATATCTCCCTCCTTAATGGCTATCTGATGATACCCCGATCTGAGATCAATCTTGGAAAACACAGATGCTCCCTTCAACTGATCGAACAGATCGTCAATGGGGGTAGTGGGTACTTATTCTTCACTGTCACTGCATTCAGCTCTCTGTAGTCGATGCAGAGGCGGAGACTACCATCCTTCTTCTTCACGAAGAGGACTGGCGCTCCCCATGGTGACACACTTGGTCTAATGAATCCTTTATCCAACAAATCTTTCAATTGTTCTTTTAACTCAGTCATTTCTGCCGGAGCCATACGGTATGGTGCTTTGGCTATCGGTCCGGTACCAGGTAGCAGCTCAATGGTGAACTCCTCCCGAGTGGGTGGCATGCCGGGCAGTTCCCGTGGAAATAAGTCGGGGAACTCCGACACTACCGGTAAGTCGGGGTCGAACTCAGGGTCTCTCTCTATGTCCTGTACATAGCAGAGGTATACTTCTTCCTTTCTCCTTAATTCTCTATGCATTGCCATGGCGGTGATGATCTTAGTCGAAGGCTCTCTGGGCCTCTGGCGGTATGATATTGTTACCCCAGACGGACTCCTGAGCAGCAATCTATGCTCGGCGCAGAGGATACGTCCCTTGTGCCGCTCCAACCAGTTCATCCCGAAGATAACATCAAATCCTAGCTTACTGAACTCAATGAAACTGACTGGGAAGTCTTCCCCTTAATTCTGATGGTGGCTCCTCGGTAGTAACGAGTGCAACGAACCTTCTCCTTAGACGGGAGCGTAACCGTGAAGTCGGGTAGCTCATCAGCGTCTAGCCCCAACCTGCTCGCAAATGATGCAGAGACAAAGGTATGCGAGGCCCCTGAGTCGAAGAGAACTGATGCCTCAATCCCATTGATCGGAAAGGTGCCGGTGAGGATAGTACCGCTGGCGTCGGCCTGTGCCTCTGTAAGTATGCTTAGTGCACCTTCCGTACCGAGTCCATGACCTAATTGTGTTCACAAGCTCCATGAGTATTGATGGTATAACAAGAGTCGTAATCAATTTATATGAACAACACTGTTATTTTATTCATGACCATCCTGTTTACAACATGTGCTTCAATCTTACATCTCATTTCTCATCTCATTCTAACATTACATGGCTAATATTGTCTAAAGGTTAGGTTTAATCTTCCTGGTCTCATATGCGTCGCATTGATTACTGCTGACGGTGCTGTATTCAGCTTGATTCTCTTAATCCCATGGTATAACATCCTTGATTCTCCTCCCAAAATTAATACATCACCTGACTTAAGTACTATCTTATCTGCACGGTCCGCACGCTTCTGCTCGCCGTATAAAAACTCCGCATCATCTCCAATGGACCAAGACACTACGGGTATCCCTCTTTCGAGAGACTCCGTTGTCTCGTCCTTATCCTGGTGTAGTCCCAGTTTCCCATCTTTTTCGTAGAAGTTTACAATGCAAATGTCTGGCTGGATGTCTGGAATCGGTTCAGCTTCCAACTGCTGAGCGATTTCCATGACTTGTGTAATAACTGGATGGAACTCTTCGGGTATTCCCGGTGGTGAGACTCCATCTTGCTCCCTTGTGGTTTGGTAATTCTTGGCATACGGATTCCAATCCTTGCCCAAGCTCATCATCTTTAATTTCATCTTGCTCCCCCTGGGTACTCCGGTGTGTAAAAACCTCCCGGTCCCATTCCTAGTTGATTGCATCTCCTGATGATGGCTATTTGTGCTTCGGGTGTCAGGTATCCCCTTAATAAAATCATACCTGGGCGGATAACCTGACATTGTTCGGTTGGAAAGTGTGGTTTCGATGTCGGTGTGCTCCGGGTTAGGTGTAGATGGTATATGGGGTAGCAGATGTTGAATCTTCCTAAAGTGGTAGTAGGTTATGTCTTACTTAAGTTCTAATCTCATTATTCTTACTTAACTCATTTATTTCACCAAACATGCATGATAATGCGGTAAGCAGGTAGTTTTATTACTAAATGGTTATAGTGGTACCTGGCCTCGATGAGGGCTCAGGCTCATCGTCCCGGTCCACCATGTGTAGAGTGGGCCCCGTCTTCTGGGTCACCCGTGGGTTCTTGTCCGCCGGCTGCTGCACTTTCCTCTGACCGTCAGATCCAGCTCCCTGATCGGTCTTGCCCTTGCCCCTGGTGTCGGGCCTATAGGCTCTGCTAGCAGGATTCCGGTAACACTCGTAAGCTCGATGTCCATACACTCCGCAGAAGTTGCACTCCACCTTGTTTCCCTTACAGTCGAGCCCGGGGTGGTCCTTGTGACACCACCTACAAATGAAGCGTCGCTGGTAGCCACCACCGGCTCCCCTCTCAGTCTCAGATCCTGATGATTCATATTGTCAATTCTCATATCTCAAACGGTTACTAATTTATTTCTTAACTCATTCAATATCAATTTCCTCACCCTTTGGCGCCTTAGAGCGCAGGGGTGTAGCTGCAATAGCATATGTCAGCTTCAATGGCTCTTCCGAAGCCTTCTCCTTTTCCTCCTTCCCTTTCGGGTTCTGATTTTTCTGGGCCTGAGGCTGGTACTTTTGTTTCTTGTACCCTCCTTGCCCTTGACTCTCTGAGCTTTACCAACACTCTTCCTCTTAGCATTCTCCTCGTCCCTCAGCTGGACGGTAATCTCAACCTTAGCAGCGGCATGATAGCACTCCTGCTTTTCCATAGTATTAGTCTCACTTATTTCTCATAATCTAAATCTTATTCATCACTTACTCAAATCTCATTCTTATTACCTGCAAGGTAGTGTAACTCGTCGGCCCCATGCCGTAGCGGAGTCGATGGCTAAGCCCGCCATAGAAGCGGTCCACCAAGATCTGGTCAGAATACCCTAGACCTGGCAGAAGACGGAGCAAGGCAGTGAACTCTGAGTAATACTCGTCCACTGTCATCTTGTCCGACTGCTTAAGCGCATCAACTGCAAGCGCTTCTTCGTCTGGACATGGGCGGGGTAGTACTTTGCTCGTAGCAAGGCGGTGTACTGCTCCCAGCCGAACTCTGGATTGGCCACATGCTCGGCCCTCACCAGCTTCCACCAATCGCCTGCCGCCCCCTTCAGTAGAAAGCAGCTAAGCGCACCTTGATCCCAGCAGGGACATCAAGGGTCTCGAAGGCGGTCTCCAGCTCGGAGATGTACGCCTCAAGCTTGGCGGGATCGGTCTCCCCCTTAAAATGCGCGGGTCGAAGATCAGCAAGACTCTTCACCCAGTTTGGTTCCCTAGGTTGTGGCGGTGGAGGTGGTGCACCCACACCAGGCTGATAGCCCATGTGCCCTAAAGCGGCAGCTACGATCTCTGCGATCGTCTGCCCTCCAGGTATCCCTGAAGTATCCTCACCCCGGCCGCGACCTCGGCCTCCTCTAGGGCGTCCTGCCATCTGAACAAGCATAACTTACATTAGATTCGTACTCACCATTGTTTTGGTTAGTAAATTTATAACGTCCGTAGACGGTAAAGACAATCCACACTTATTAGTGGTCATCTGACTCTACTCACTCTAACTTCTCACACCCTTAACCCAATACTTATTCCTTAACTTATATCCTAACTCGGTGGTTACTCATGTCCGGTATTGGTTGATCAGAGCGTAACTACGCTCTGATACCACTTTTTGTAACACCCCATCCAAAGCCTATCGTGGTTATCGCAATCTGAACACTTAATCGAATACGTCGCAGCGGAAAAAATAACACCTGGACCTTGCCACGGTCTGATCGTTAGAATATACCGGCTTAAATTTACAATACTTATCCAAAATACTTATCCACTCAAACACAACATTCACAATACCCACCAACCGAGTACTAGTATCTAAACATAATCCCAAACTTACATCAGTTTAATATAAACAGTCGGGTGCACAGGCGCAACCCGAACTCAAAATAAAAACCCACCTAAGACTAACCGCTCCTACTCTCGTAGTGCGTCCTCATGGGCCTCTTACCTGCAAGTGTAAAAATAGCCCCCGAGGGGGTCAGCACGAATGCTGGTACACCCTCTCATGGCCCCCAAGCTAACGGGGCTACGACGACTAATTGTCGATAGCATGGAAATTGATTACATACACAAGCATAATATGAAGTGCAATAACAATAACCACAGATGAACATATATAGTTCACAACAATGAACGACTCAAGCGTTCCCTTAACAAGTGGGTTAGTAACCCCCTCCTTAGTCCTCATTTCCTTAATCTCAGTTCCTTACCTTACCTCAATCTTAATCTCAATCTTAATCTCAGTATACAAACCTTCCTGGAAGGGATTGGTTGTAGCTTAATTCAAACCTGGGATTTAGGTGATCCCACCGCACCATCTTAATGCCACCTACTCTGGACGGGAGTCCAGCGTAGCTGAGCCGGCAACCGGCCCTAGGCTACAAGTCCGAAGACAAGTCCTTAAGCGGAGGGCGGATCTGATTCAGATACCGTCCCCCTTTTTCCTTAGCATGCATGACCGGAGATCGGTCCCGGGTTTCCTCACTCAAGTTCCAGTTAGTAGACATCTTAACACCATGTGCTAGCTAAGCCTTAACGGGCATTAACCAACAACCATCAAACTTAACTCTTATTCTTAACTCAGTAAGTACTAAACTTGGTTAGTAACATCTCAAGTCTCGCGGGTTAGTGTAAATATAACACAACACAACGAGAAAATATAACCGGTTGCATGCTTTATCTGTTTTAGTCATAGCAAGTAAACAGATAGCACACAAGCCGAGGGACACCTCGTTAGCAAGCAGGTCACAAGAAGGACTGTACCGTTCACCGTCGATCGTTGTTTGTTTAACCTTCTTCGGGGTCCCAATTCACAAACCTAAAACATTCATTCATTTTTAGGTTATTAGTTATTTGCACCTTACTTAACTCACTTAGTCCCTAAGGACCCCATTCAATAACCTCTCAAGTCTTTATCACTTAGCTTACAAACATATTTTTAAACATTAAAGCTTAACTTAATTAACTTAATTCCTTAAGTTCTTAGTGTCCCAATCATTACCACCCTACCAAAGGTATACCTTATTACCTAGTACCTTCTTAGAATTTAAAATTTCTTTTTTTTTTTAAGTGTTAAGGGCCGTCCGACCCACCGTCCGACCCACCCTCTGGGTCGGACCATTCCAGTAACTTTCGGGTTTGGAAAACCCTACATGTCCGACCCATGTCCGACCCAACCAACTGGGTCGGACCATTACAGAAACTTTCCGTCTTCTAAAACCTCTCATGTCCGACCCACGTCCGACCCAACCTTCTGGGTCGGACCATTCCAGAAACTTATTTGCCCTTTGAAAATCACCCGTCCGACCCATGTCCGACCCAACCTTCTGGGTCGGACCATTCCAGAAACTTTTCCTGGCGTTAAACAGAGGCCGTCCGACCCAAATTTGGGTCGGACCCCTGGGTCGGACGCCACTAAATCATGCCCAAACTTTGCCAAATCTTTTCTAAACCTTCCTCAAGCCATCCAATATGTCTAACATTTTAGACTCTTAAACCCACCTTAGAGCATCCTCCAAACACATTAAATCATTCACCAAGTTTCACCTTAATCATTATACATTTTCCTTGTAATAATGCCACACTTGTAATGCTTTCCTCTAGGTTTCTAGGTGGTGGTTCATACCTAATGTAACCACTATGCCAAATGTTTTCCTCACCACTATAACATCATCTCCCAAGCATCTTTCACTATCTAAAACTCTCTTAAGCATTTACTTAAAGTTCCTTAACAAGTTTAAACTTCCATCATCAACACATTATTTCCTTCCTAGTTGTGCACCAACATTTACCTAAGTCCTAAACACTCAAATACATTCTCTTGATTCCTAAATCTTCCATGGTGATACCTAAGTCATTAAAACACCTTAACTTCACCCTTTTTCATCAAGACAACCTATAGAACATTCCTAGTACTTCCTTAGTCATTAAATTCCCTTAGAATATCTTAAACACTTAAACTCTCCTTTAAATTTTTGCCATGGGTTCTTAGTATATAGTACTTCCTAACACATGGTTTTTCTCCATCAAACAACCAATACACACAAATTCTCATCACAACACCTTAACACACAATCTACACTAAAACTTCACCACATCATCATATATTGCTTAAACTCAAAATGCTTGGCACTTAGGCCCTTAAATGACAATAATCTTAACCACTGAATTTCCACATATATTTGCCTTCAACCTGCGAATACACTCAACAAGGCTCCCATTGAAATAAAATGCTTCTTGTACTTCACCTTTATATTCTTAAACTATCTCTTTTTCTCATTTGCTCCTTAGTCACAAGTTCACAAGTATATCATTGTTCTCCTAGGTTTTATAGCACCTTCCCAATAAAGCTCTACACTAAACTCATCATTATCTAAATCCCATCCCTTAAACAACAAGACATCTTAAGGTAAGTATTTACCTTGTTCTCTCACAAGCTTAAAAGCTTTCCTCCTTAGGTTTTTCTGTTCAATCTCGGTCACCAATGTGTATCTCCTTGCCAATGTTCTAAACAATGTCCAATAACTCTAATGAGCACTAAACAACACATTTCCTTAGGAATAAAACCTAGGTTAAAATGTTTAAGGTTTGATTGATTGTTTTACCTTAGTTCCTCAAGACAAGCTTGGATATGAAGCAAGAAGGACCTCCTCTCTCCTTTGAAGAGTAGAAACAAGCTAGAACAAGGCATAAACATGGAGTTCCATGAGTATATATTTTCGGACATGTGAAGAAAATGGTGGAAACCTAGATTTTCTTACACTTTCTTTACCTTAAGAGAATGGAGATGCCAATGGAGTCTCCAAACTTGAATATCCTCCTCTAATGGTGGTTTGACTTGGCACCAAAATGAAGCTCTTGAAGTTTTGAAAAGATAGAAAGAAGGAGCTTGAGCTAACTAAGAGGAATATGTATTTTTTTGGATTTGGAGCTTAAATGAGCAAGTAGTGTGCAAGAGAAGATGGAGCTTTCATGGAGTTGAGTTCTACGTGAATGGAGAAGAGAAAGAGAGCAAGAAATCGTGGGAAACAAGGGAGAATGAAGAAGTGAGGAGAGAGGTAAGTAAAATGTGATATTTATCTTAAAAGGTGAATAGTGTTTTTACTTTATAACTTACTTGTTTTTGCTTTCTCTTTACTTAGCTAGATAAGTGTGGTGAGTCACACTTAAAAAACCGGCCCCCTTTGAATGAGGGTAATTAAGTCTTTGTTGACCAAATGTCTCACTTATATAGACTTATGTTATAAACTAGCTTAATTAATTCACTATTCATCAAAAACAAGGCACATTGTTGTGAAATTTTTGATTTCCCATTGATATAGACCTCCAAATGTGATACTATATAGTACACATATTAATTAAAGAGTAATGATGGACATTTAGCCATTCAAAACTCATTTACAAGACAATTTTTCAAAAACGTGCTTTAAGACTCCTTAAAGCACATTTTGTGTTTTAACTTGTTTTCAAGCTTGGTTTTCTTTGGTAATTGATTTGAAATGACCATTAGGATATTACTAAGGTCTTAGAACAATATTTGGGCACTCTCCCAGTCTCTCCAAGCTTAGAGCACGTTTTTGTTAAAACTGCTCTTTTGGTGTTTCCTTATATTTTCTTTGATTAGAAATGTTTCTTAATGTTTCTAAGGCATTATTTAGCCTCCTTATATCTTGGTTTATCATTTAAACACATATCTAGTTTGGGGTATTTCAGCACCATGGCCAAACAAGCTGAAAACAAAACTCAATGCCAAAGAAAAGGAAAAGCTGAATTCCAAGCACAAACTAAAATGCAATCAGACGGAGATGGGGTATTAAGCCATACTATAGCTCAGCAGGTGATAAACTTCATCAGCTGAGCATGCTCAAAACAGATATGATAATACATATTAATTACATATATGAAGCGCTTAGCCAGAGCAAAATCAGAGACAAAGCGGAAGTCTTTCAAATAGATGAGTCTAAAACACAAGAAGCTAAGCGGTGGTCAAAACATACACTTAAAAACAGAAGGGTAAAACTAAAGCTGAAAGCTTGACAAATCAGAAGCTTAACAAACTCAAAAATCAAAACACAATAAGAAGCTTAGCAAAATCCAGCACTTAGCAGAAGACGGTAAGCACACAGCAAACCATCTCAAATCAATACATGCAGGACAAATGAAGAGGGCATACAAATCAGAAATCCTCAACAGACAGGAAAGCACAAGCAGCCTATCTGAGTTTGTAAACAAACAGAACTGCGGGCAGCAGAACTACAAACAAACAGAGGTGTTCAAAGGATAGAAAGCACACAGCAGTCAAAAACAGAAGAAAAGAATCAAACAGAAGTGGGATACTAGCATTCAAAGCATAAAGACAGAACGGGTAAACAACCCGTGAACAGAATGAGGAAACCTTACTAGTAAACAGAACAGGTGGGAACCTGTGAACAGAATGGGGATACCACCCGTGAAACAAAGGATGTCCTACGCAGCATTGCACAGGATAGCTAGACCCAGCCATCCATGGCTCAGACACAGAGAAGACTAGGTCCCAAATCAAAGCATTCAGAACAGATCAAAGCTTTATACATAACAGAACGGAAGTCCTTATCAGACTAGAGCAGAAAGCAGAAGCTTAATCAAAACAGAACAGAGGGCGTTCTGAGCGCTAACACCCAAGCCCAAGGTTTAATACAATCAAAAACAGAAGTTTACAAGCTGAACAGAAGTCTTAAGCCAAGACCAATGAAATACGAAAGTCAAAACCAAAGTCAGAAGCTGAAACTCATTTTCAGAGCAAATAAGAGTTCAAAGGCTTATAGAAGATTTTAAATTCAAATTACACATGTACATGTGCTAAAACATATTTAAACAGATAGTACTCAAAAGAGGAATCCAACGCCGTAAACAACACTCAAAACAGAGCTTAGACGAAGAAGTTATGCCAAAAAAAAGGCCTGTCCGAACATGCGTCCGACCTTGCATGTTCGGACATAACCCGAGAGTCTGAAAATCTGCCAGCGTATGATGTCCGAACTTCAATGTTCGGACACATGTTCGGACACTACGAAAACTACAAAATTACTTGCGGAAATCAGCCGGAATCAAGCCACAAATCCCCCACAAAACATACATAACTTATAGTATCAAAATAGCCAATCGAAAACATACATGCACGGGGTTTTAACGCATCAAATGCACATCAAAATCAACCAAGAAACATCACCAATTAGAGAGTCAAAGAATTCACATACAGAAACCGAAACAGAACCCCCGTGGGTGAACATACACAACTGAATCCATCTACCACCTACCTCACATCCGAAGCAATGCAATCTCAGAGGACTCTACACATCAGACTCCTCGAATTTCACTCGAATCACCATTCGAACGACCATCCCTCGAATTGAACCACTCCCAAAATACAAAATAAAAATCAGAAAAGGGAAAGGAAAACCCAACGGAGAAGAAACCGGAATTTACAAACCAAACCTGATTGACGACTGATGGACGAACAGAATTCCACAGGCGGATCTCCAGTGATTAATTTACAGGAAGGATTGAAAGAAGGGAGAAGAGCAAAGGGAGGTTATGGAGAGCGAGGAAGAACCCTCGTGTGAGAGAATGGCATAGTGGAAGGAGGAATTAATCGTGAATAGAAATTTGAGAAAGGAGAGATAGGAAATAATAAAATAAGAAATAGGTTTAACTCTTTAATTACTAACAGAACGCAAAAGGACATCTTTAGCCCTCCTTCCACACGCTAACATAATGACATCAGGAGAATGTCATAGACAATCTAATATAAGATTACAAAATTGCACAACTCCCTTAGCGAATCAGAAAGAAAATAAAAAAAATCTAGGGCATAGCAATATACGCCCCTTAAAAAGAATTTTGTCCTCGAAATTCGACGAAACCCAGAATATGAATTAATGCACTTCTAGTGCCATAATACTCCAAAACTCACAAGGGACTCACACTCAGAACATAACCCACTGCTTGATTGATTGACAGAAGCTTGAACATAAAATTACTAACATATAGCTCTGAGGCACAGAAGGGAACACTCACAAAGCTAACACTCAGAATACACTGGCTTATTCGCTACAAGGAAACAAAGCAGATGATCAGTGAAGGCTCAGCACAAACGCACAGAAAGAACACTCACTCATTTCACAAGCTCTAACCTCGAAGAGCTAACGCTCAAGTTTACTGGTTGACTTACTACAAAAGAGGCGGAACAGAAGATCAGTAACTCTCAGCCTAGAAGCCCAGGAACTCTCAGAAGTCATCTTACCCAAGGACCAAACACACTTGCAAGCTCACACCAGAAGACAACATAGAACATACAAGCCAAGCACCTAACACAATCCCAACTGAAGTACACAACTCTGTCAAACAGGAACTCACATTCGGTCATCCTTTCCCGAAGGACCCGACTCCCTCAGACTCATTCTCATAACACACAAGCACATGCAAATAGACACTACACTTCCGCTGCGTACTCTGATGGGGGACCACCACAGAGCAGACACACAAAAAAAACCCCGATAACAATCAAAATCACGCAGCAGATAGCACATAGCAGATAGCAGGCAAGACACGAAGCGTAGACATGCAGACACCCACAAATCCCAACGAAAACCAAACCTGGCTCTGATACAAGCCGCACGCTTATTACCTAAGACACGCAAGGCTACACTATCGAAACCCCAAAACAGAAACTGATGCTCATACATTACTAGATAAACGATTACAAAATGTCTTTACAATACCCATGCGGAAGCCAGACTGAATTACAAAGCATAATCTAAATACAACTAGGCACCATGGCCAAACAAGTTGAAAACAAAACTCAAATGCCAAAAGAAAAGGAAAAGCTGAATCTCCAAGCACCAACTAAAAGCTGCAAATGAGACGGAGATAGGGGTGAGCCAAACTATAGCTCAGCAGGTGATAAACTTCATCAGCTGAGCATGCTCAAAACAGATACTGAACATACATATATTTACATATATGAAAGCGCTTAGCTAGAGCAAAATCAGAGACAAATCGGAAGTCTTTCAAATAGACTGAAGTCTAAAACACAAGAAGCTAAGCGGTGGTCAAAACATACACTTAATAACAGAAGGGTAAACTAAAGCTGAAATCTTGATGAAATCAGATGCTTAACAAACTCAAAAAGCTTAAACGCAATCAGAAGCTTAGCAAAATCCAGAACTTAGCAGAAGACGGTAAGCACACAGCAGACCATCTCAAATCAAATATAGGCAAAGCAAATGAAGCAGGGCACTTTACAAATCAGAAATCCTCAACAGACAGGAAGCACACAACAGCCTATCTGAGTTTGTAAACAAACAAAACTGGTGGCAGAAGTACTAACAAACAGAGGTGTTCAAAGGACAGAAAGCACACAGCAGTCTGTCAAAACAGCAGAACAGAATCCAAACAGAAGTGGGACACTAGCATTCAAAGCATACAGACAGAACGGGTAAGCAACCCGTGAACAGAACGAGGAAACCTCACTCGTAAATAGAACAGGTGGGAACCTATGAACAGAACGGGGATACCACCCGTGAAACAGAAGCACGTCCTACGCAGCATGCTACAGGATAGCTAGACCCAGCCATCCACGGCTCAGACACAGAGAAGACTAGGTCCCAACTCAGAAGCTTTCAGAACAGATCAAAGCTTTATACATAACAGAACGGAAGTCCTTATCAGACTAGAGCAGAAAGCAGAAGCTTAATCAAAACAGAGAAGAGGGTGTTCCTGAGCGCTAACACCCAAGCCCAAGGTTTAATACAATCAAAAACAGAATTTACAAGCTGAAACAGAAGTCTTAAGCCAAGACCAATGAAATACGAAAGTCAAAACCAAAGTCAGAAGCTGAAACTCACTTTCAGAGCAAATAAGAGTTCAAAGGCTTATCGAAGATTTTAAATTGAAATTGCACATATACATGTGCTAAAACATATTTAAACAGATAGTACTCGAAAAGGAATCCAACACCGTAAACAACACTCAAAACAGAGCTCAGACAAAGAAGTTATGCCAAAAACAAAGGCCTGTCCGAACATGCGTCCGACCTTACATGTTCGGACATAACCCGAGAGTCTGAAAATCTGCCGGCGTATGATGTCCGAACTTCAATGTTCGGACACATGTTCGGACACTACGAAAACTGCAAAATCACTTGCGGAAATCAGCCGGAATCAAGCCACAAATCCCCCACAAAACATACATAACTTATAGTATCAAAATATTCAATCGAAAACATACATGCACGGGGTTTTAACGCATCAAATGCACATCAAAATCAACCAAGAAACATCACCAATCAGAGAGTCAAAGAATTCACATACAGAAACCGAAACAGAACCCCCGTGGGCATACACAACTGAATCCATCTACCACCTACCTCACATCCAAAGCAATGCAATCTCAGAGGACTCTACACATCAGACTCCTTGAATCTTCACTCGAATCACCATTCGAACGACCATCCCTCGAATTGAACCACTCCCAAAATACAAAATAAAAATCAGAAAAGGGAAAGGAAAACCCAACGGAGAAGAAAACCGAATTTACAAACCAAACCTGATTGACGACTGATGGACGAACAGAATTCCACTGGCAGATCTCCAGCGATTAATTTACAGGAAGTAGATTGAAAGAAGGGAGATGAGCAAAGGGAGGTTATGGAGAGCGAGGAAGAACCCTCGTGTGAGAGAACGTCAGGATAGTGGAAGGAGGAATTAATCGTGAATAGAAATTTGAGAAAGGAGAGATAGGAAATAATAAAATAAGAAATAGGTCCTTAACTCTTTAATTACTAACAGAACCAAAAGGACATCTTTAGCCCTCCTTCCACACGCTAACATAATGACATCAGGAGAATGTCATAGACAATCTAATATAAGATTACAAAATTGCACAACTCCCTTTGCGAATCAGAAAGAAAATAAAAAAAATCCAGGGCATAGCAATATACCCCCCTTAAAAAGAATTTTGTCCTCGAAATTCGACGAAACCCGGAATACGAATTAATGCACTTCTAGTGCCATAATACTCCAAAACTCACAAGGGACTCACACTCAGAACATAACCCACTGCTTGATTGATTGACAGAAGCTTGAACATAAAATTTTTAACATATAGCTCTGAGGCACAGAAGGGAACACTCACAAAGCTAACACTCAGAATACACTGGCTTATTTGCTGACAGAGGAAACAAAGCAGATGATCACTGAAGGCTCAGCACAAACGCACAGAAAGAACACTCACTCATTTCACAAGCTCTAACCTCGAAGAGCTAACGCTCAAGTTTACTGGTTGACTTACTGACAAAAGAGGCGGAACAGAAGATCAGTAACTCTCAGCCCAGAAGCCCAGGAACTCTCAGAAGTCGTCCTTACCCAAGGACCAAACACACTTGCAAGCTCACACCAGAAGACAACATAGAACATACAAGCCAAGCACCTAACACAATCTCACAACTGAAGCACACAACTCTGTCAAACACGAACTCACATTCGGTCATCCTTTCCCGAAGGACGCGACTCCCTCAGAATGATTCTCATAACACAAAAGCACATGCAAATAGACACTACACTTCCGCTGCGTTCTCTGATGGGGGACCACCATAGAGCAGACACACAAAAAAAAACACCAGATTACAATCAAAATCACGCAGCAGATAGCACATAGCAGATAGCAGGCAAGACACGGAAGCGTAGACATGCAGACACCCACAAATCCCAACGAAAACCAAACCTGGCTCTGATACCATTAAATGTAACGACCCCAAAACTACCCTGGTTGGGAGACCGTTACAAGCCAGGCGCTTATTACCTAAGACACGCAAGGCTACACTATCGAAACCCCAAAATAGAAACTGATGCTCATGTATTACTAGATAAACGATTACAAAATGTCTTTACAATACCCATGCGGAAGCCAGACTGAATTACAATGCATAATCTAAATACAACTAGGCACCATGGCCAAACAAGCTGAAAACAAAACTCAAATGCCAAAAGAAAAGGAAAAGCTGACTCTCCAAGCACGAACTAAAAGCTGCAAATCAGACGGAGATAGGGGTGAGCCAAACTATAGCTCAGCAGGTGATAAACTTCATCAGCTGAGCATGCTCAAAACAGATACTGAACATACATATATTTACATATATGAAAGCGCTTAGCCAGAGCAAAATCAGAGACAAATCGGAAGTCTTTCAAATAGACTGAAGTCTAAAACACAAGAAGCTAAGCGGTGGTCAAAACATACACTTAATAGCAGAAGGGTAAACTAAAGCTGAAAGCTTGACGAAATCAGAAGCTTAACAAACTCAAAAAACTTAAACGCAATCAGAGCTTAGCAAAATCCAGAACTTAGCAGAAGACGGTAAGCACACAGCAGACCGTCTCAAATCAAATACAGGCAAAGCAAATGAAGCAGGGCACTTTACAAATCAGAAATCCTCAACAGACAAGAAGCACACAACAGCCTATCTGAGTTTGTAAACAAACAGAACTGGCGGCAGAAGTACAAACAAACAGAGGTGTTGAAAGGACAAAAAGCACACAGCTGTCTGTCAAAACAGCAGAACAGAATCCAAACAGAAGTGGGACACTAGCATTCAAAGCATACAGACAGAACGGGTAAACAACCCGTGAACAGAACGAGGAAACCTCACTCGTATCAGAACAGGTGGGAACCTGTGAACAGAACGGGGATACCACCCGTGAAACAGAAGCACGTCCTACGCAGCATGCTACAGGATAGCTAGACCCAGCTATCCACGGCTCAGACACAGAGAACACTAGGTCCCAACTCAGAAGCTTTCAGAACAGATCAAAGCTTTATACATAACAGAACGGAAGTCCTTATCAGACTAGAGTAGAAATCAGAAGCTTAATCAAAATAGAGCAGAGGGCGTTCCTGAGCGCTAAAACCCAAGCCCAAGGTTTAATACAATCAAAAACAGAATTTACAAGCTGAAACAGAAGTCTTAAGCCAAGACCAATGAAATACGAAAGTCAAAACCAAAGTCAGAAGCTGAAACTCACTTTTAGAGTAAATAAGAGTTCAAAGGCTTATCGAAGATTTTAAATTCAAATTGCACATATACATGTGCTAAAACATATTTAAACAGATAGTACTCGAAAAAGGAATCCAACGCCGTAAACAACACTCAAAACAGAGCTCAGACGAAGAAGTTATGCCAAAAACAAAGGCCTGTCCGAACATGCGTCCAACCTTGCATGTTCGGACATAACCCGAGAGTCTGAAAATCTGCCGGCGTATGATGTCCGAACTTCAATGTTCGGACACATGTTCGGACACTACGAAAACTGCAAAATCACTTGTGGAAATCAGCCGGAATCAAGCCACAAATCCCCTACAAAACATACATAACTTATAGTATCAAAATAGCCAATCGAAAACATACATGCACGGGGTTTTAACGCATCAAATGCACATCAAAATCTACCAAGAAACATCACCAATCAGAGAGTCAAAGAATTCACATACATAAACCGAAACAGAACCCCCGTGGGTGAACATACACAACTGAATCCATCTACCACCTACCTCACATCCGAAGCAATGCAATCTCAGAGGACTCTACACATCAGACTCCTTGAATCTTCACTCGAATCACCATTCGAACGACCATCCCTCGAATTGAACCACTCCCAAAATACAAAATAAAAATCAGAAAAGGGAAAGGAAAACCCAACGGAGAAGAAAACCGGAATTTACAAACCAAACCTGATTGACGACTGATGGACGAACAGAATTCCACTGGCGGATCTCCAGTGATTAATTTACAGGAAGGAGATTGAAAGAAGGGAGAAGAGCAAAGGGAGGTTATGGAGAGCGAGGAAGAACCCTCGTGTGAGAGAACGTCGGGATAGTGGAAGGAGGAATTAATCGTGAATAGAAATTTGAGAAAGGAGAGATAGGAAATAATAAAATAAGAAATAAGTCCTTAACTCTTTAATTACTAACAGAACGCAAAAGGACATCTTTAGCCCTCCTTCCACACGCTGACATAATGACATCAGGAGAATGTCATAGGCAATCTAATATAAGATTACAAAATTGCACAACTACCTTTACGAATCAGAAAGAAAATAAAAAAATCTGGGGCATAACACATGTAGAGCATGAAACACGGGAAGTAGCCAACTCCGTTCTACAGACCATGAGTAAGTTCAAACTAGAACAGCTGGACACCTCTGACCAAGGATAAGGAACTCAGCTAAGTAATAAGTATAAGGAACTCAGAGAATCCATCTGAAGGTAAGGAATGAGAACTACGAAGTGCAAAGAGCACAGACTAGTGGGTGTAGACATTGTATGTCTCAAAGGCATCAAGCAAATACATGACCGGTGGAAAGTATACCCAGCCTGAACACCATAAGGCAAAGGCCTAATGTGAACACCAAAAAGTTCAACAAACGGGACGAGGATCCCAAGCACAATTACAAACTACCAAGGAGCATAATCCATCATTGGAGAGGATTTTGAACCTAGTCTTAATACTAGGAGGAAGTATAAACGGTCTACCCAAGAACGGGAGACGGCATAACCCTAAAAGGGATGACTCAAATACAATACTACAAGGCGGTATAGTTGACACAACATATCATAAATACTAGCCAGATGTAACGGCATAACTAACAACACCCAGGAGTAATCCATGAAGGGTGTCTGAGTTAACAACAGCTGAACCTCGAACAAAGCATCATGATAAGAGCACGGGAATTAGAACGAACACTCGGTTAGGACACCGAAGGGATTTCACTTAACAGGGAAATACCCTAACTTACAAGAAGGCACTGGTTAACACCAGATTACCTAAAGGGCCTCCCATGAATGGAAGCGTGACGCCACGACTTGACATGGAGCCCAATAATACCTCCAACCTATAATGGTACGTAAGGAGTGGAAACACATGTAAGTAGCTTGCAAAAAGCATAGCTTGCAGCAATAAGGCTTAAAGCCATGAACCTAATACATTATTCAAACGCAAATGGTTGCAAACCCACACCATTAATAACAAGACTTGCAAAAGATATTTCTTTATATGACAAACAGATCGACAACTGAACCACCCAATTTAACTCAACATAATGAGTGGCTGGAGTAATGGCTACCTCAGTGTCACTGTCACTAGAGCATTACTCTAGTACACAGTTGATGAAGCTTTAAATTGCTTTTCATGCCTTCTGTAGCAATGGTAGCACAAAGACATAAGGATCGTAATAATGCCAACAATGGCCTAGTCCACACTTGGACACTGCGAGAAACCCAAGGGAAGGTACCCCTCGTTAACCGAAGACCACCAAGGTGGTGAAGATGTGAACCCTTAGAAAAGGCTTCCATCAACACTAACAACAAACTTGCGCATGTAGTTATTGCCAAGAGGCAATCGACAGAGGCTTGAAAACAACTGTGAAACCGAAGAAGAGTCGGTTTAGTAGCAAACCAGAATGGGTATAATGTGGACTGTAAATGCTCATCGCTTAAAGAGCATAGAGACTTGAAGGAGTAAGTATACTCCATATGCACCCAAGCACATGGTGAATCATTGTATAAATACTAACCTAGTAAACCTTGTCATGAGACGTATGAGTGGCAATAAACCTCTCAACAAGAACTTTCACTTACAAGTGATAGAAAACTCTTCGATTGGAGAACGGAACACGAAAACCCTTGAAGTCTTGGGATGTTCCGGAGATGTACATACAAAAGTAAAACTGCACAGCTAGAGCCTATAACCAATGTTCAGCACTGGAAGACAGTAATTGTCAAAAACAATCCATGTGAATGCACATTGGACATCACGAATGACCAACACTCAAGAGAGCTTGTAACCCGATAAATTCCTTCATCCATTGTCGGCCAAGACACTTGGTAAATTGGATCATAGATTATGAAATAATGCGAGGTAAGCCAACTTACAAATGAAACCTGAATTGAAATGAAACATCTCCACTTTGGGAAGATGACAACATTGTGGTATGCTACGACAACCGTCATACACACGAACATTATAAGATGAATGAGCACTAGCAATCACAAAATGTGAATTCCATCGGAATAAAAGGTGAAAGGAGACTGAAGAAAGTCACTAGTACCGATGCATAGAAAATGCAAGGTCATACAAGTAAAGAACACTTGTACTAAACCAAAAAAGAACCGGTATAATTCAGAAGCTACTGACAACAGAGGAAGCACTACAACTAAGTAGTGACTTAACCTCGCCCAACAATAAATCGGAAGAACTTAGTGAACAATCGTGGGAATATGAAGAGTATGTATAATAGATTGCCAGAGAGCTGGTTATAAATCTAAAACTCATTGAATTCAAGCCCAGTAAAAGAATACCACACTTGTTAATAAACCTTATTCCCACAATAGAGGGATAAAAGGCGATGTATAGCACCTCTAGAATAACCAAAGAGCGAATTAAGCACTAAGGTTATCAGGGTCACGCAACAGAAGCTAGTGGGCCCTAGCTAAGAGGTTAATGTACCCAGTAAGTATGAAAGAATGGCTATCAATGCCTTAAGCCTAATAGGCTAGAACCGAATCAATTATGAGTTAAATAAACTCCTATAGGAATTCTAGGTGCAGGGACTGAACCATTAGTACGGTTAAGACCCTTGGACCAGAATCATTGTATAATAAACAATATAGAAGCGAAAATGCTTCAGGATGCCCAAACCGAGTGAACCAATGTTCAATCATAACATATGGTAGATTACGTGGGCGTAATCCCTTTTAAGGGGGGTAGAGCAAAAACCACTTAATGTAAGTTTCATGAATAAAACATAGAAACTATAATGTGCATAGCATAAATGAGAATCGAATTGTTGATTGGTACTTATGTCAAATAAACATACGTATTCATTCATATTGAAATTATGGTAACTAGGCACGAGAGATGCAAATACCATAGGACGAATATACCCATCTTGTAATCCCGGTGTAAGACGATTAGTAAAGAAGAGTAATGAGTAGGGGACGGAGCTCCACAAGTATTGTAACCTTGGAAGAAGTAGTACGGAATTGATTGAGTGTAGTAGATGAATAAAGTCCATGAGTAGTATATTCATAGGTAAATCATTGGAAGTATATTAAAGAGGATTGAATTTTATAGGTATTGTATCCCTTAGCTAAACAGTTGAGATAATGGAGAGTAGTAATGGAGGAAGGTAGCGAAGGTTGATGATGAATGCACTTAGGTATTGAATCTTGGAGTAAAGTATTTGGGAAGTAGAGTGAGGATGATTGATGGACTAAATCCCATCCTTTGGAGTTTTATGAATTTGTAATTATGACTAGTAAGAGTAAAAAGATAGAAAATGAAAATAATTAAATTATTTGTTTGTTTGAAACTGATGTGGGAAGTCGAACTTGATCCTGATCAGATCAAGGGAAACCGAACACAAATTGGAGTGGAAAGATGGTTCAACGCTGGTGCTGATCACATCAGGGTCGAATGATTCTTGAAGCTCCCCTCAAGTGGTCACAAGAATCACACATAGCATAGAAGTAATGAATATAAATTGGAATTTGGAGTTGTGTGTTTTAGGAAAATTTCTAATTGGTAGTAGTGAAGTATTTCCTGTAGACTGAAGAATGAGGATTGTTAGAAGTTTGTACCGGAAAAGATAGTAATATATCATATTGTATTATTCCAAGGGCAGCGGGACTTAGAGGAATCCCGTGTCTAGATGACCGGAGTGCCTACGGGATTGTATTGCGTATTGCATTGCTTTGGGGATAGCTTTGCACTGTATGTATGTATAAACCTTGTAATGTGGAACCAGATGGTTGAGTGTATGCGGATTGGACTAACTATTGTGTATTGGCATGGTATGGTATGTAGAGACCTTGAAAGATGGATTTGGAAATTTTAAGGAGGAGGAATGTATGGCTTGGGTATTAGGCAAGCATAAATGAGTAAGTATAGTAACCCTTTAACCTCGAACAACTTTGAGGACAAAGTTCTTAAGGGAGGTAGATTGAAATACCCTGACCTTAAATATAGTGACTAAAATTATCATAATAGGTATTTAAGACGGCTTAATGGTGCCTAATAATATTGGTAAGGAAAAATAAATCCAAAAGAAATAAAGAAACGCTTAAAAAGTGAAAAACGCTAAATAAGCGTTAAATAACCATAGGAGGTATGAGATCTCGGTTAGCGTATTATATGGAATCTAAAGGCTTAATAAGGCCTAAATAATATATGGGAACAACCCCTGAAGAAAATGGATCCAAATAATGTATTAAAACGCTAATAGAGCTTTAGCGCACGTTTTTCGAGAAAACCCGAAAACGTGACTTTAAGCGGTCAAACGAACCCGTAAAAAATATAAATCATTAAATAACAATAATTAAGCATTAATGGAAGCTTAATAACCAATAAAATTAAAGGAATAAGAAAATTCTGGAAAACGGGCCCGGTTAGTGAATAGTACCAAAACCGGGTAAAATAACAAGCGTTTTTTGTAAAAGACGAAAAACGCTCCAGCTAGTAATACTTTGTGGGCCAATTTTTAATCAGTAAAAATCCCTCTCTCTCGCACACACACACACTTGCTAATTAAATAAGAGACCAAAAAGCAAAAGTAATAAAGTAAAAAGTAAACCCACACACTCTCTCACCTCACCTTTCTCTTTTCTCTTTCCCCATTTGTCTTCCCAGCCGATCTCCCTCTTCCCTCTCTTCTGGTTGGGCGATTTTGAAGCTCCAAAGAAAATCTTCAATGGCTTCTCACCTTCTCCTTCATGCTCTAGCCACATACAAGCTCCAAATGTAAAAATAATTACATATTCTTACTCCCTTCAACATCCTCTACACTTCTCTCTTTTCAAAATCCAAAAATGAGGAAGTTCATCTCCATGGGTTTTCCCCATTCAAAGAAAAATAGCATCAATGGGTAGCTTGGAGTCTCCTCTCTCCATTAAGGTAAAAATCTTCATGAAAATCCCATGTTTTCTCCACCTCCTTTTGGTAACCGATTTTGCCCATTGTAATGCCTTGTTCTCTCTCTCTCTCTCTCTCTTGTGAGCTTCAATTCAACCTTGCAATGGTGGTGAATTCACCTTCTTGAACCAAGGTCTAAAACCACTCCTAAAACACTTTAAAGGTAAACCCTAGAAATCTTGTTTTAAGCATTTCAATGAACTAGCATTAAACTAAGGGTTAGTATGTTAATTATACATGTTTTGTGCTTTGGGTGATGGGAATGGAGTTTGGCAACTCCATTCCCCATATGGCCGATTTGTGCAAGAAAGAGAGAAAGAGAAGAATTGGAAAGGAAAAGGAGGAAATGTAAGCTCAAGGTAAGAGCTCCTTCTTAATGCTAAGTTATTATGCATTAGAGTAATGGGGATGGGTAAACTAATTAAAGAACACAAAATATTGTATTAGTATTATAGTATTGGAAGTTTGTGTATTTGTGAGCAAGTATGTGGATTGTAGGCCCTAGAGCCAAAGAATTGTGTATGTGTATTGATATTGTGTTTTGGAGAAATAATGATGTATTGGTATTGATTTGAGTGCTAGTAGGACCCTTGTATGGGTGTGGCTAGTTTAGGAATGAATTTGGTGAGAAAGTATGTGTGTGGATAAGTGGAAATTGTAGGTGAACTATGTCAAAATTTTAGTAGGAAATGTGCATCATTGGATGACTTGGTGAATGGGAGAACCAAGGTGTGTATTGAGATGAGTAGAGATGTTTGGTAACCATGGAGTGGTAATTGTAGTATGGGAATGAAAGGGAGTAAAATCTGTTGCATGAAGTGTTAAAATGCATTGGAAACTAGGAAGGACTAGGTGTATTTGGAGAGCTTAAAGTGTGTAGTAAACCACTTTGTAACAGATTTGGAGAGGAGCTAGATAAAGGGGGATTGAGTGGAAGATAATGTAATGAGGATACTAGTAATGGTATTGGTAGTAGGGTTATTGAATGGTAGAAGTTAGAACAAAAATCTGTAGCATTGGAGAAGGAAAAACTAGTATAAGTGCTAGAATGGAAATGAGGAAAATTGTGTAAATCAATAGGAGGATGGGAAAGGAATTTAGTAATGGATTTGGTGGATGAATTAAGGTACTTTAGGAAGCCTAAATGGTACTAAACATGTGGGATTACATGTAGGAAGATTGGGGAAGAAATGGGTAAGGAAAGAAGTGAAACAAAGTCTATAGGCAAAATCTGCTACCGACCGACCCAGAGGTTGGACCGGTCGGTAGGTCAGTCGGAGCATAAAACTACTGGAATGAAACTTTTTGTAATGGACGACCTAGAGGCCGTGAGTCGGTCGTGGGTCGGTCGGGCAAAAATCCTTGAACGTCGAAGTTTCTGACTTCGACCGACCTAGAGGTTGGGTCGGTCGGTCGGGTAAGTCGGAGGACGGAAGAACTTACTGGAATGGACCGACCTAAGAGGTTGGGGTCGGTCGTGTGGTGGCCCCTAACTTATAAAAAAATAATTAGTAATCATATGTGTGTATATATATAGATATGTACATATATATGGGACTTTAGTAATACACCATTAATGGAACAATAATGGTAAGGAAGTAATTATATGAGTAAGAAAACAAGTTCAAGAAGTAATGAGTAAAGAATGGTTTGTAAATAAGTATGGCAAGTAAAGAACTAGTAAGTATGTAAGGGAAGTAGTAAAGTAAGGATAAATTGGGTCAATAATAAGTTATTGATCATACAACCCTATGTATATATAGGACTTAGATAGTTGAATCCCAAAGGAAGTCAGAGTATGGATAGAACGGTGAAAGGTATGATTTCTTCATGCTCTGTATCCTAACCTGGTTACCCCGATTTGTGTGCTTATGTGATCACTCAAATAAGATATGCACGAATCGGACTTTTATTGCACTTAATTGTGTTTGGACTATATTGTTCTTGTTGTATTCTCTTGAACATTTAGTTTGTATAATTCATGAATATATGGATGAGAATGAAGTGTATGTATATGTGGATGTGTATATGTGTAGTGTATTAACCCTTGGTATGGGTGTAATGACTTCTACTAATTCCTAACTACCT
The DNA here is from genome assembly GCA_023374045.1 of Limonium bicolor. Lineage (NCBI taxonomy): Eukaryota > Viridiplantae > Streptophyta > Magnoliopsida > Caryophyllales > Plumbaginaceae > Limonium > Limonium bicolor. Next base: position 382,565,731 of record CM041777.1, read on the forward strand.
AAACTCCTAACTTGAGTATTGAGTAAAATGGAATGAGTATAAGTCCGATATAGTTTTGGCCACACGTGAGGATAAGGAAACGCACGAGGTTGGATCCGAATCCTGGCTGTAATCTTTTCCATGGACCAATCCACTTGAATGCGTAGCATCCTGGAATAGTGGGCCACCCTAAAGCCCGGTGGTGGGATGTAGTAATCCCGCCCGGACGTCATACCGACTTGACTTGAGTAAAGTAAGTAAGAAGTAAAGTATTGTTTGTGTATTGGTCTTGACTAGTGTAAGTCTTGACTTTGAGTAAAAGAGTATTGTACCCCGATTAACCCGGGTGTGTAAAGAAGCTAACAAGCCTTATGTATGAATTGGAAAAGTGTATCTCTGTATTGCGTATTGAGTATGTAAAGTGTGTATTGTGTGTGTGTATTCCGGAAGATGGTAAGTAAGTATTGGTTGACTTGTATTGTCTTCCATGTATGTATTGTACTGTGCGTATGTATGTATACCTTGTGCAGTATTGTAGTATTGTGAATGAAAGCATGTATGTATGTATGTATTGTAAAATGAACTGCATGTATTCGACCTAAGTAGTCGGCGTACCCTCGTTAGTACGCCGGGTATGCGGAAGTCATATTCAGCGTAAGCTGACCCCTATGGGCAACGTTTTTAGTGTGCAGGTACCCAAAACGGTTATGGTCACAGTAAGAGATCAGCAGCTATATTTGACAGCTAGGAAGGAAATGTAGAAAGTAGTAGATTGTGTAAGGCTTGTAGCCTTGAAGTAGTAGTGTACCAAGGGGGGTACACCTTATGTACTGTAAGCATGTAGATGTGAGGAATGGGTAGATGTAGACTCTTAAAGAGTATGTATGAACTTAGAAGAGGTATTATATTTGTATAAGGAACTTAGTAAACTCGGTATGTATATTGCATTATTTGGTACTGTAATGGAGTATTGTGTTGAATGGGAAGTTGAAGTACCCGGTTGTAAATGTAGTAAGGATTGTATTTGTGTAGCACTCGGGTATTCCGGTCCATCAGACTGATGCTATATGTAGTAGTAGTAGCCTTGTTAGTCACGTGGGTGGCTAACGGCATTGTATCACCAACCGTTGTGAATGTGAGTATCCGCTGTGAAAGTATGTAAGTACGTTGTGATTGGACGGTAATGACGGTATTAGCGGTAGGGGTGTTACAAAGGTTGATGCGTCCACGCCATTAACTGGGAAGGTACCGGTGAGGATAGTGCCGCTTTTGCCGGCTTTTGCCTCATTACACACACTCAGTATACCTCCCGTTCCGAGTGCACAGCCTAATTCAGTTCATAAACTTTATAAGTATACAGTAACAACAAGCTGACATACTTCAAACAACGTCATTTTATTCATTACATACTCCTTACACCACAAGTAGGTTTACATTGTCAACATAGCTAATATATAGCTTCATTAACATAAAACTGGTTTCACCCATTACATGGTTACACATGGCTTTAAGACTACCTAAATGTCAAATTCAAACGTCCGGGTTACATGTGTGTGGCATTGATAACTGTCAGAGGTGCGGTATTCAGTTTGATCTTCATGATACCGTGATATAACATCCTCGACTGCCCACCCATGATTAATACATCTTCCGACTTTAACACCAACTTCTTTGCGAGATCTGCATGCTTCTGCTAGCCATATAAACATTGTGGTATCACCAATGGACCAAGACACCATAGGTACTCCCTTACTTAGAGACTCGGGTGTTTCGTCCTTATCTTGGTGTAAACCAAACCGTCCACCTTTCTAGTAGAAGTTCACAATACACAAATCTGCTTCAACACTCGGAATTGCATCCGATTTACTCGCTGAGCAATTCCCACGGTGTGGTTGACGATCGCAAGGAACTCCCCAGGTATCCTCGGTATTGTTGCTCCGTCTCCCGCTCACACGTCCTGATATGTCTTGGTGTAAGGATTCCAGTCCTTACCCATGCACATCATCTTCAACTTCATTTTCGATCCACTCAGGTATTCCGGTGTGTAGAAACCTCCAGTGCTGCTCCTAGTTCGTAGCATCGTCTGATTATGTGGATTTGCGCTTCGGGTGTCAGGTATCCATTTAATAATATCATACCTGGCTGGATAACCTGACATTGCTCCATAAGAAATTCGGTGATGCTGATGGTGGTTTCTTTGGGGTTTGGTGTGGGAGGGATTGGATAACAAATATTGAAGGTTCCTAAGGTTTAGAATGATCTAACTTAGGTGAATTATACGTTATACTTTAACTTATTACTTATGTAGTTGTACATTTAGACTTGCTAACACTCATGCATGAAATGCGGTAAGCAGTCAATTACTTCAATGCACATCATTTCCTTTGCAGTCCTTGTCGGGGTGATCTCCGTTGCACCACTTGCAGTAGTAGTGGCGCTCGGGCCAAGAGCCCACGCTAGCTGCTATCACATTACACATTCAGTACACACTTCATAACTTAACAACACACACTTAAATTTGGTTTTTGGGAATTAGGTAATTACCCTTGGGCGGGTGAGAGCGTAGGGGCTTAGCCGCATAGGCATAGGTGAGCTGCAGCGGCTCCTCAACAATGGTGGTCTAGGCTTGGCCTTTGCCACCCTGTTGCTGGCCCTTCTAGGACTGGGGGTAAGTTTTCTTCTTCTTTCCTCCCCCGTACCCTTGCGTGCTTTGGCCCTCGCTCGAAGCCTTGCGCTTGTGTGCATTCTCCTCGTCTCTCAGTCGGACGGTGATTTCGACCTTAGCAGCAGCATGATAGCACTCCTGAATTTAGGATGTCAGTCATGCCCCGCGAATCAACTCACATTCACACTTAATCATTGTACACACTTTGTAACATCCCAACTCAATCCAAATGTGGTCTCGCAACTTAACAGCATATATATATATACATGTCACAGCGGAATTCTTTACACTCCAGGACCTTGCCACGGTCTGACTACAGAATATACCGAACATTAGTACATAACAACCTCAACCAAATACATATTCTTCTTACAATCCTCTCACAACCTATACATCTTACTAACTCAATTGCCATACGAGTGTACATGCATAACTCGTAGGTCACACTTAATCCTTAACACTTGTATCCTCTTCTTACTCTCGCGACGGCCACCTCCTGAAGTACACTTATGTAGTAAAAACAGCCCCCAAAGGGGGTCAGCACGAATGCTGGTACGATCCTCTCATGGCCCCCAAGCTAACGTGGCTACGACGACTAATTGTCGATAGCATGTAGGTTGATTAGATGCACAACATAATAGTAAATGCTGTAAACAACAATCAAATATGAACAATTAAAGTTCACACACAATGAACGACTTAAATGGTTCCCTCAATTAGAGAGTTAATTGTTTAACTCCTTAAGTTATATTTCCTCTTAATCTTAGTCCATCCTTACCTCACCTCAATCTTAATCTTATCTTAATCTTAGTAACAACCACCCTTTAATAAGGAGTGGATGTAGCTTATCTTAGCCTTAATAGTACAAACCATCCTTTAAAAAGGAATGGTTGCAACTTATCTTAACCTTACCTTATGTATGCCAACCGTTCTCTCATTGGGAACAGGTTAGCCCTTAGTTCGTTGTTTATTTTTGTAGGGCTTGGTTAACCCTAGCCAGCAGCAGGACACTTACCGGCAATAAACAACATTCTTAAATTGTTGGGGATGTAGGCTTGATCCCCCCACCGTCTTAAAGCCACCTACCTTGGACTGGATGTCCAATGTAGCCGAGCCGGCCAACCGACCCAAGGCTACTAGTGAGGACTAGTCCTTAATCGGAAGTCGAATCTGCTATAGATACCGACCCCCTTTCCTTAGCATGCATGACCGGAGATCGGTCCCGGGTTTCCTCACTCAAGTTCCAGTTAGTAGTAGTCTCAACACCATGTTTGTTGGTTAACCTCTTTCGGTTTATATCAGCCCATATTAGGGAGCGTTCCTTAGTCTCACTCAATTCCTTACTAAACGTTGGTTAGTAAGTTCTCACGGTATGTTGTGTTAGTTTTCAAACATCACACAACAATACAAATAATATAATATTCTGTTGCATGCTTTATCTTGTTTAGTGAGCACACAAAAACAGATAGCACACAAGCCGAGGGACACCTCGTTAGCAAGCAGGTCACAAGAAGAACTGTACCGTTCACCGTTGGCCGTTCGGTTGCTTACTCTCTTCCGGAGTCCAAATTCCAAGTCCTAAAACATTCATTCAGTTTTAGGTTGTTAATCACTTAACTCAATTCAACTTACTTATCTTACTTAACTTACTTAACCCTTAATGATTCCAACCTAACACCTCTTAAGTCTTACAACTTAATCTTACAACTTAACCTTAAATTTTAAGTTTATACTTATCTTAATCTCTTAGGTCTTTACACCTCTAATCATCAATGCCCTCTTAAAGGGGTACCATTAATACCACTAAACTTCCTTAGGGTTTCTTTTTTTTCTCATTTTAGGGTCGACCGACCTTACCGACCGACCTTACCCAAGGTCGGTCCGTTCCAGAACTCATTACCGGTTGAAAATTTCACCCCGACCGACCTTGCAAGTCCAGTCCCAAGGTCAGTCCATTCCCGAGAGTTTCCCCGTGGGATATTTAAGCCCGACCGAACTTGCCAAGTTCGGTCCCATGTTCGGTCGATTCCAGAGACTCAATTCGTACACAAAATACAAGCCCGACCGAACTTGTAAGTCCGGTCCCCAAGTTCGGTCGGTTCCAGAAACCCCCTTCCGGTAGTGTAAACTGAGCTCGACCGACCTGCAGGTCCGGTCCCAAGGTCGGTCGGCTCCAGAACCTTGTTTCTAAATTCCCATTTGACTCCAAACTTCTCCACAAGTTCCCCCATGTGTCCTAATACCATTTAGGCACTTAAACTCACCTTAGAACTTCCACCAAACTCTCCAAAACAACTTCCAAAGATCTTCTCAAACATTTACTAAATTCTTACAAACACTCCTAACACTTGTGTATGATTCCTTACATTTCCAACTTGTAACCTTACCAAAACTTCAACCAACCCAAGTGTTCCCTCCTTAACAGTTTGAGCACTTCATAAACATCATCTTCCATCTTCAATTCATTTACAAGACTTCCTCAAGTCACCTTGCATATCCATGCACAAATTCCTCTCCTTTCCTTTGGTTACTCATCACTCTTAAACTCTTGAGCTTACCCATACATTTCTTTTCATCACCTTATCACCTTGACCTTGTTCTTCATTTACCTTAACCATGCAACACCCTCCTTAGACTTTTCCCACTTCTTTTATGCAGCTTACCCACTATTCTCATGATCATACCCTCCTATACGTTCCTAGCCAATCTATAACCTTCTCCTTCAATCTTCACTCCCATCACCTAAGTCCACTCATTACCATCTAAACTAAAACCTTATTGTTCCACTACTAGCATCATCACTACTTAGACAAGCTTCCCAAGACTTTCATTGATATATTCCCAAGTTCATACCTAAATCACCTTAAGCATTTACACCTTCTCCTTAAAACTTAGGCACAAGTCTTACATTCCTCATATCATGATTTTGGTGTGTTTAATACACTCACCAATCCTCTAATTCCTCCTAGACATCTCTAGGTCATTCTAAACCTCAAGAACTCCTTAGTTAACTAATTTCCACCCAATTTTCTTTTCATGCTCCCTAGTAAACCCTAGGGCATATTAACTTACCACTACCACTTAAACACTTTGTTTTCTACTCAAATTTCGCCATAGCTTCTCTAGCATCTTATCATGCCCAAATGCATTGTTTTCCTCATTCATCCATCTCACACACATCAAGTTCTTTCTCATCACATCTCACCACCAAACCAACTCATTCACAACAACTCATTATATTGCAATAATCTTAAATTGCATAGCACCAAGGCTCTTAATGACATGGCTCTTAGGCCCTTAAATGACTTAAACTTAAACACTGAATTTCCCACATATAAAAGCTTTCAACCTGCAAATACACCCATCAATCTCATAGTAATTATAATGCTCTTAAAATCCATCTTAAACTTATATTAAACTCATTCCCATTGGCTCCTTAGTCACAAGTTCACAAGCTTATTTAAGTTCTTTTTCTTAGGTTACATAACCCATTACCTAATGTAAGCCCTAGGCTACATTGGTACCCATCTAAAACTCATTCCTTAAACCTTAAACCACCATTAGGTAAGTAATGTACCTTGTTTTCTCAAGCTTATCTTATCTTCCTCCTTAGACCTTCTTCTTGAATGAATATCGGTCACCACTTAAACTCCCTTTGCCAATGTTCTAACCAATATTCAATGACTCACATGAGTACTAAACAATACACTAACCTCAAGGAATGAAAACCTAGGTTAGAAATGTGTTCTAAAGCATAAAAGTGGATGATTACCTTTGAAGTCTCAAGGTAGACTTGGGCATTGAATGAAAGAGGACCTCCACTAGTCCTTGGTGAATAAAACAAGCTAGAACAAGGCATAAAAACATAGCTCCATGAGTAGTAAATTTTCGGCCATGTAAGGAAGTGATGGAAACTTGGTTTTTCTTACATTTTCTTTACCTTAAGAGAATGGAGAAGCTAATGTGTAACACCCCTAAAACAAGCCTAAGAGTTAAGGGTATTACACGCCGCGTATTACTACCAATAACGCAAGGCTCTAAAACACTCAAATGCAATAAAGGCCCAAAACAGAGTTTACATAAACATTATAAACCAAGGTACTCAATTACAGCGGAAGCAATACGAAATCCCAAATACATATCCAAGTTCAAAATAGTGTAAGGCCCTAAGGCTACAACATCACAAATAATAGTCTGAACAAACGAAAAGCTAAACTCTATAGCTCTAGAATCTTAAGATGATCCTCGCTGATCAATCTGCAAAAATGTTAGAAGTAGGGGAATGAGCAGACAACTATGCCCAGTAAGCAGCGACCGTCATCAGTAAGGTCGCTCAAAACAATTGGAAACAGAGAAGAGAAGATAAACATAATATCCACATTCCTCAAATAGTCAGAAGCTTTCAGAATCAGAAACAGAATGGGACAGAAGAGTCCCCGGTGCAGAAACAGTCAGAGTTCTTAAACAGAGATGGGACAAGACACAATGCACACACTCAGAAGGGTCAAAGACCCATAGACCATACCAGGTCTCTCGGCAACGCAGAAATGACTCGAAAGAGCCAAAGGGTTCATCAACCCCACAGAACAGAAAGGGAATGACCCACACTCAGAACGACGTCTACATGGTATACCACGGAATAGCTCGACCCAGCCATTCACGGCTCAGAAACAATGTGTAATGTCCCAAAACAGAAGGGTTGCTTAAACAGAAGCAAGATTGCATTTAAATATGCCAAAATACTCATAAATCAGTAGCACAGGTCATAAGGGACCCAACGCCGTAGACGGCACTCAAATCGGAGTTCAAACGAAGAAGTTACGCTGAAAACAGACGGGTGTCCGAACTTGTGTCCGGACGTCGAAGTTCGGACACAAGTCGAGACTCAGAAACCAAAGATTGTCAAATGTCCGAACTTGTGTCCGGACATCAATGTTCGGACACAAGTCGAATTGAAATCAGATAGAGGAATTCAGAATGTCCGAACATCAATGTTCGGACTAATGTTCGGACGGGTTACGGAAAAGAGTTACGCGGAAGGTCCGACCTTGTGTCCGGACGTCGAAGTTCGGACACCGGTTGAACTAAAATCGGAGGAGAACCCAAGGGCGTGTCCGAACATCGAAGTTCGGACTTATGCTCAGACATGCCCCGAACTTTGAAAATCAATAGAGCAAAACGCACTGTCCGAACTTCAAAGCTCGGACGGAAATTCGGACAGTGCGAAAACTGCATTTTCCAGAAGACGAACAGAGCAGAAACTTGTGCAAAAACATCATCACGAATTGCCAAATTGATACACCACACCAAATCAAGAAAAACAGAGAACCATGGGGTTTTAACCATTCCAAAACGCAACCAAACAGACAACACAAACAGAATCCACGCACAAAATAGAACCGTTGCAATCCCCATGGCTGAACTTCCAAACCGAATCGAGTAACCACCTACCTCGTTTATCAGCAGAAACAGCAACGAACTGAGGCAGCAGGCACAATCCACGCAGAGCAACAATCCGGACAGATCAACAGCCACTGATTATCCAAACCAATTGACACAAAAATCAGAAACTGAAACGAAGAACCCTAGATTATCCAAGTCCCAAAATCTGCAACACCAACCTGATTTCGGAAGTGGATGAACTCTACAATCTGCAGCAGTTCCACAGCCCGCAAAATCACAACTCAACAGCAACGAAGCCTTCTGATTTAATCATGTACAATGGCTCAAAATCAGAAAACAGAGAGAGAAGAAAACCACCAGCGCAGTCCCGAATTCTGGAATACAAACCTGAATCGATCAGAGAAACGTAGCAGCAAAACCCTTCAATTCGATTGTAGCAGCAGCCTTCACAATCCTCAGTAAGAGAGAGAACAGAGAGAGAGAGAAGAATGGAAGTCGATGTTCTGAACGCACGATGGAACTAGTGGAGGAAAACTGATCGTGATGTAAAACGATTAGAAGGTTAATAATTAAATAAGGCTCCCTTTCCTTATTAATTAAAGAAAACAATTACCTTAATTGTTTTAAGAAATGACGTCCTTGCCCTCATCTATCAAAACAATACCGCCGAAGTCCCAACTGACAATCATAATATAATCCATCTTAGATCATTATATAAACCGAACATAATATAAGGTTGCAATTATACGGGTTATAACATAATGAGCTCTTCAAACTTGATTTTCCTCCATCAATGGAGTTTTCTCATGGCACCAAACTTGAGCTTTGAAAGATTTGAAAAGATAGAAAGGAGGGCCTTGACTTAACTAAGACAAATATGCAATTTGTTTTGGATTTGGAGCTTGGAGTTGCACTTGGCAAGTGAATGAAGGTGAGGAGCCATGAATGGAGCTCTCTCTCGGTTTGGAGCAGGAGAGGAGAGAAAAGAAATCGTGGAAGGAAGGAGAAAGAAGAGAGAGAGGAAGAAAGGTAACTTAAGTGAAGATATTTGTTATAAAAAGGTGAATAGTCTTTGCTTTTACTTTCCTTCCCTTTTTCTTTCTTAATTTGATGAAGTCTTTAATGACTCATCCCTTAGAAACCGGCCCCCATCATAAATAAGGCTAGTCATGGTCTTTGTTGACCAACTAATTAGCTTATATTGATTAAAACTTAAACTAGTTACTATTTGGCACTATTCACTAATTAGTGCACATATTTCTGAAATTTTTGATTTCCCATTGATTTAGACTTCCTAATGTGATACTAATTAGTACACATGTTTATTAAAGAGTAATGATGGACATCTAGCCACTCAAAACTCAATTCTAAGACAATTTCTCAAAAATGTGCTTTAAGATTTCTTAAAGCACATTTTGTGTTTTAACTTGTTTTCAAGCTTGGTTTTCTTTGGTAATTGGTTTAAAATGACCATTAGAATATTACTAAGGTCTTGTCATGATATTTGGGTACTCACCCAAGTCTCTCCAAGCTTAGAGCACATTATTGCCCTAATTGCCCTTAAGGCACTTTTTGTGTTTTCCTTGGTTTAAATTGTCTACCAATCTTTCTAAGGCATATTCTAGCCTTACTACATCATAATTTGATGTTTACTTAGCATACTTGGGTTTGGGGTATTTCACACTTATTCACATCAAGCGGTACTTTAATTACCTGTAAGGTACTATATTCAGCTGGCCCCATCCCGTAGCGTAGGCGGTGGCTGAGTCCGTTGTAAAAATGGTTTACCAGAACCCGGTTCGAGTAACCCAGGTTTGGTAGCAGGTGGATAAGGTAGGTGAAGGCGGTATAGTATTCATCAACCGACATCTTGTCCCCTTGCCTCAGACTGTCCAGCTCGAGGCACTTAGCCTCTTGTACATGCACCGGGTAGTACTTGGCTCGCAGCACAGCCATGTACTCCCTCCACCCAAATGTAGGATCCGCAATCTTGTCATCCCGCACTAGCTTCAACCAACTTCTTGCCAAACCCTTCAGATAGTAAGTGGCAAGATGAACCTTGGCACCAGCAGGAACATCCAAGGTCTCGTAGGCGGTCTTCAGCTTAGAGATGTACACCTTCAGCTTACTAGGGTCGGTCTCCCCGTGGAATGACGGTGGTCTCAAGTCTGCCAACGCCTTAACCCAGTTGGTCTCGAGTCGCGGTGGTGGTGGCTGAACCTCTGGCTGTTGCCCTTACTGCATAGCAGCGACAAGCTGAGGCACCATCTGGGCTACGGCGGCCGCCACTACATTGGCCATTACTTGTGCCGTAGGGTTATCCCCCGGTTCTCCCGTACCGCGCCCGCGGCCTCCTCCCCGTGGTCGGCCTGCTATCTGAATTCACACGAACATACATTAGCATTATGCTTGCAAACTTATCGGTTCCAACGGTTGTAACACCTTTCCAACTACAAGGTATCTCCACACTTAGTTAGTGGTTAACCTTTGCATAACTTCCCACTCACATTACTATGGTTAGATTCCCTAACTCGGTATGTTCCTAAGCTCGGTATTCCAGTCATCAGAGCGATACTTCGCTCTGATACCACTTTTTGTAACACTCCTACTGTAAAATTAACAATAAACCGAAACCACGACAAAAATTTATAACTAAAACGAGTTAGTGTTACATGTCGTTATCCACCCACATGGCTAACAAGGCTGAATACATACATTTGTATCGGTCTGATGCACAGACTCCCGAGCATAGTTACTAACATCCAAAATTCCAACCAACAATACCGAGTATATATTTACATCCAACACTGTAAATCCGTTACAACCAAAATATATTACCACAACAGCACAGGCGTATCCCGGGTCCAACGTCCAAAACTAACAAAAGTATTTCATTACACCTAGGATCTAAAGCCACTCCGCTTCCTCGATCCTCATCCTGCAAAATGAAATATGGTGCCCCAAAGGGGATCAGCAACCCATGGCTGGTATAGTTAACGTGCAGTCCATCGGCTACCGGGATACACGCAACCAATTGTCATGATAACATGGCATTCATTTAACAAACATCATACTTAAGCATAGCATGAAACATTGCACACCAACAATAACACATAATATAACAGGAACGTTTCACTTTAGGAAGTGAACCAAACATTAGTTAGTCAACTTGGTAAGCCTAGAGAATGATCTCACTCTCATGTTAAGCTTGTTACATAACTCGTTACCGTTCGGTTTGTCGAACGATTAACTTAACCCAAAGATGTGCCGGATATAGTGATCCAAGCACACTATACATATAATCCCCCTAGTCCGATCAATAGTCAGATAGGTAAGCCTTGGTTAAGCCTGTGGATGATTGTAATCCAAGAAGGAAAAATAACCATAACATAAAGAGGGTCGAATCTAGGGCTGCCCATGGTAGGTTAACCGTCTTATTCGGTTAACCGCTTTCGGTTAACCGGGTCTTCGGTTTTTTAAAATTCAATTTCATTACCATTCCATTTAGATCGATTAACCGGATTCGGTTAATCGTTTAATTCGGTTTTTGAAAATTCAATTCCATTACCATTCCGTTTAGACCGGTTAACCTTTAGTTCGGTTCGGTTTTATCGGTTAACCTTGTAGCCGTATTTTTTTTATTGATGAGACCCATACCATTAATATTATAGCTAACATTGATCATTCACCTAGATTATGAGTGACAAATCAAACATATGTGACAAAAAATATAATAATATGTGCATTCCCTCCATAGCTAACATTAATTATTATATAAGGTGAACAATAATATTTGAAGTTTTCATTGTTTATATAATCGGTTAACCACGGTTAACCATGCGGTTAACCGTTCTGAAAAATTCAATACCGTTACCGAAACCGTAACCGGTCAGTTTACATGGTTCGGTTAACCATAGCGCAAGAACCGGTACGGTTAACCTGAAAACAGGTATGGTATATTTCGGTTTCGGTCGGATACCGCAGTTTCGGAATTTTTTGGGCAGCCCTAGTCGAATCTGATTCAGATATCGACTCCCGTACATACACGCGTGACTGGAACGACCAGATTCCTCACCCCCGGTTATACTCTTGTAAGTAGTCCCATTGTTGGAACTTAACACAATATATCACAAGTAAGTGTTAAGGCCCAGTTAGGCACACAAGGGATGTGGGATACACTTTAATAACACAAACCACAACCAACTCATACATAGCCGTAGTTAGAATTTTCCTTAAGTTGAAACGTTAAACCGAGTACCGCTATCACGTATCCTAGTTTGGTTAACCACCGGGTTAGCACGTATTCGAGGTTAACGGTACCGGTACACTCACACCACAATAATAACAATGACTGTAAACTCATTTCATGATTTAAGTCTTATAAAGTCATAAACATATAGAAAACCAACACACACAAACCGGTATAAACCGGTAGCAAACAGACTGCAAGAAAACCATACCTTGGTCCCTGCTGCGTTTGAGTTCCATCGAATGCAACTCCTATACATAATTAATAATGTTGGTTAATTACCTTATTTAACTTTCAATTTACTAAGTGTTTTACATACTTACATGGCATATTTTTATACTTAAACTTACACTTGATTATCCTCGTTATACCCTCTAGGGTGTACCACACAAGCCACATTTCTTTTTTGTTATTTATAAGTATGGGCCGACCGACCATCCGACCGACCCAACCCCTGGGTCGGTCCATTCCAGTAACAATCCATGTTTGAAAATTCCACTCTGACCGACCTTGACATCGTCGGTCCCAAGGTCGATCCATTCTAAAAACATTTTGGTTCAGTGTTTTTAGCCCGACCGACCCACCGACCGACCCAACCCCTTGGGTCGGTCCATTCCAGAACCTTACCCGCTGCCTTATTACAGTCCGACCGACCCAGCCAGGGTCGGTCCACTGTAGAATTTTCCCAAAACTTGTCAAACTTTCTCCAAACTTCCCTCCAAGTTTCCTAATAGGTTCTAGCATCATTTGGCACTCTTAAACCTACATAAATCATCAACCAAACTCATTTTCTAACTCACTTCTAAACTCCTCAAGCACTTACTCAATTTCCTACAAAATTCCTAACACTTATATCATTTTTTTCTTTAGTTTCTAGGTGGTAGTTTATGCCTACACGACAACTAACCAAAGTGTTCTCCATAATCAGTTTAACCACTCTTAAACATCATTTTGCATTATCATCTTTTCCTTTACAGATACTCCTTAAGGTCTTTTCCACAAGTTCATACTTAACCCTTTACAATACATTATTCTTCCCTTGTTTTCCAATATTTGCACAAGTCTTAACCACACTCCCACCATGAGTTTGGTGTACCTAAAATCACCCTTTATATCCCCAAACTTCCATGCATAATGCCTAAGTCATTCTAATACGTATGAACACTTTAATTCCCCTTATTTCACCGAATCCACCCTTAGGAAATCCTGGTACAACCTAGGTTACCAAACTTCGTTTAAACACCTAAGATCCCTTATTTACTCACCAAATTTTGACATAGCTTTACTAGCACATTCTTACACCAAAACACATAGCTTTTCATCTTCACCAAGAATGTTCTTTACACACAACTACACCATAAACTACACTACATCACAATATAGTGCATAAACTTAAATTGCTTGGCACTTAGGCCCTTAAATTGCATTAATCTTAAGCACTAAAATTCCACATATTAATTGCTTTTAACCTAAAAATACACACAACATAACATATGCCCTTAATAACCTCCTAGTGGATAGTTTTCTAACTCATTTCCCATTGGCTCTTTAGGTAGTTTATTAAGCAAATATAGCTCAATTTCCTAAGGCACAAAAACTACATTAGGTTAGGTTATTTACCTCTTCTCTTCAAGATTTATTTTCTTGTTTTTCTTGGATTGAAAATCAGCAAGGAACTTGATCACTTGTCAATCTTCTAACCATACACACATATAAGGGTAATGAGCTTTAAGCTTCATACTTAAACTCACATATAATCCTAGATTTGCATAAGTGTTTTAAACACTAAAATGGAAGTTTACCTTGGAAATGAATGAGAGTTTGATTAGGTCGCAAGAGAGTACTCCTACTAGTCCTTTGAAGTTTGAATCAAGCTAAGAAAAGAACAAGGGAAAGCACCATTAAGAGGTGATTCTCGGTCATGAACAAAAATGATAGAAAATGTAAATTTTCTTTGGTTTTCCTTACCTTAAAGCAAAGGATAATGACAAGGCGTAAAAAGATGAGTTCTTGCTCCTTCAATGGTGAATCTCCATGGCACCAAAATGGAGTTTTTGGAGATTTGAAAAGACAAAATTGTAGAGCTTGGTCTAACTAGAAGAATGATGGTCTTGAAATTGAATTTGGAGCATGGAGCTAGGAGCTACAGGGAAAAGAAGATGGTGAATGGTAGAGGTGTTGTAGCAAAGCCGATGGAGAAGGGAGGATGAAGGTTGAGACGGTGGGAACAAAAGGGAAAGAAGAGAATGAGGTGAGAGGTAAGTTTTGAAAGATATTTATAAAAGCAATAGTTATCTTACTTTATCATTCCTTCCTTCCTTATTTGACTAGATAAGTGTGGTGAATCACACTTAAAAACCGGCCCCAATTAGTATGTAGGATATTTCATGGCTTATGTTGACCATTTAATTAACTAAGTTGACTTATGTCTTAAACTAGCACTATTTGAGTACTATTCACAAATTAGTGCACATAATTGTGACATTTTTTATTTCCCATTGATGTAGACTTCCTAATGTGATACTAAGTAGTACACATGTTGATTAAATTGTAATTATGGGCATTTAGCCACTCAAAACCCATTTCCAAGACAATTTTTCAAAATGTGCTTTAAGACTCCTTAAAGCACATTTTGTGTTTTAACTTGTTTTCAAGCTTGGTTTTCTTTAGTAATTGGTTTAACATGCCCATTAGCATGTTAATAAAGTCTTGGTAAGCTCTTTGAGTCTTAACCAAGGTTATCCCAAGCTTAGAGCATGTTTTTGCTTAAATTATCTTTATAGTACTTTATTGTGTTTTCAATGGTTTAAATTGTTCACTAATGTTTCTAAGGCACTTTTAAGCCTTAATATACCATAGTTTAACTATTTAAACATCATATCAAGGTTTGGGGTATTTCAAAGGAAGCCTATACATGGAATATTATCCCTTGATCAAATCAGAACTCCACACTAGTAGAAAAATGATTTTAAATGACGAACTTTAAACCACGGTTATACAAAACAACCGTCGTTAAACATCATAAACCACGGTTCAGAGATAACCGTCGTTTATATTGCACGCTTCATCAGATAAATGACGGTTTTATAAGAAACCGTCGTTTATAATTAAAACGCTTAGAAGAAAAACGACGGTTCCGATACAACCGTCGTATAAAGTGATTATAAACCACGGTTCTCTTCAACCTTCGTTTTATGTTTTGCCCCAAAATTTCAAACCACGGTTTTCTAATAACCATCGTTTATGCCTCCCGTCCCATAGGCTTAAACGACGGTTTATAAACCAACCGTCATTTAAAAGCTTTTTTTAATATACCCGACGCTTCCTTCTTCCTTCTTCTGCAGCTTCTTCTCTCGATCGATTTTTTCCCTGTTCCATCCTTGTCGCCGGCGAGCCTCTCCTCCGCCACTGCATCTTGCGCCGTCGACCCATTACTCCACCGCCCTGTACGTCTTCCCTTAGCTCCCGACATCTAGAGAAGCCGCCGATTTTAAAGCGCGCGCCCGTGAAGCTTCCTCCACCGCCGCTCTCGGTGTCGTCCCGTCATGAGCCGCACCAGAGCTCCACCAGAGCTCCACCAGCCGCGCCGAGCTCCACCAGCCTCGTCGCCTGAACGCCCCCAGCCCTAGCTCTCGATCGGTAATTTTTTTTTCTTCATTGTCTGCGCGTCTGTTGTGATGGACGAGCTAGATGTTAGGAACTGCTAGCGTCTGTTGTGATGAACGAGCACTGAAGTTGGAACTGCTAGCGTCTGTTGTGGTGGTTGTTGTTTGTTGGTTTCGATGTTGGTGGTGTTTCTTGTTTCAAAGTAGTCCCATGGTAGTGATGGCCATCACGTTTGCGTACTCGACAAAGGGAAATCTTTGCCTGTGGATTATTAAAGAGATTGAAGATAGTAAGCTAGGGTTTAGAGAAAAAAACAAAATTAAACGAAAATTGGGGAATTGATCAGATGCTTTTGATGCTACTGTAGTTATGGCATTTTAGGGTGATAGTTGTTGTTACTGAAAAAAGAAGAAGAAGAAGAAAAAAGCTTCATTTATGATGACCTCTCAATACGAATCCCTTCTTTGTTAATGCAGGATTAATAACTTGTCGTTTATTTTCAGTTTTTTTTTAGTTGGGTTTCTATATTTCTATTTTACCCAGCTTTACTTTGTTCTTGCATTTGTCTTTCGTTTGAGTATTTTAATACAATAGTACTTTGAATGTTCTCAAGTTTTTGGAGCTATGTCAACAATATTAATCTGAACTTCCAATGTTACATTGTGGTGAGATTGTTTGATTAAAACCAAAGAGTGCTATTATGCTGCTATTCTGTTTGGTTATGCCAAAAAAGTGTGGAGTATCTAATTATACGCAGAGGTCATGCCAAATTTTTTTCCAGAATTTGGTTTGTCAAAATATATCATTTGTTTTATTTGTTCAATTAGTCATGTTTTTTAAAATTAAAACTTTATTAGACATTTATGCTGAATAGGTGTTACTACCACGGTTGGATTGTCCACTATCTGTTGCTGTCAACCTCTGCCACGGTTTGCCTGATCAGAACCCACGGTAAAACACTTGCATTTCTGATTATAATTTTAGAAACAAATACTAATGTAACACCCCATCCAACAAAAAACACATTAACAATCTGCAGCGGAAACTCAACTCATCACATTACTTATTCCAATGGTGTTACACGCCGTTAACCACCCACGTGGCTAACAAGGCTAATACATGTACATTTGTATCGGTCTGATGGACTAGATTCCCGAGCAACTACCAAATACAATCCTCATTCCATTTCCAACATTTATTATATACATACATCCTCACTGTACCGAGTATTTACAAACTTACTGCCGATAACAATCTCGGTCTTACTACGCCTATCATACTCATGCCATTTAAATGGCTACCCATGTATAACATCTGCCCCGTCCTACTCTCGAACGGCTTCCAGCTCTCCGTACCTGAAATAGGAAAAGAAGAGAAGGGTGGCCCCCAAGGGGCTCAGCACCTTTGCTGGTATGGTAATCCCGCAGCCCACATGCTACCGGGCCACGCACAACTAATTGTCGTCTTAGCATGCAGTTGATTTTATTTAAATCATGCATACAAGCCATAACCATACAACACATAATATTTCGCCTCAAGGGCTCAACCTATACCAAAACATCCACACTTAACCAACCATCCAATGATTCCTTAACCCTAGAGTGGCTCTCCTCTAAACGGAGCTACTTCCTTAACGAACGGCATGTACCCATTAATCGGGTTATCCTCAAATGCCTCTTGTCGCAACAGGGATTCATTTCCATGATCCACACATTCCAATCCTACCACATAACTCATCCTACACATAACAAACATAAAACCCTTTCTTGTCTCGACGGACACATGACCGCATTGCATCATTTAAAAACATCCAATATATATATATAAGCCAAAGCATAGCAAGTATTTTGCAATACACAACAACAATATATCACCTCGAGAACGGTTAACATTAAGATCCTTCCACCATAGTTAGTCCATACCATGAGCACAGAGATTGTTGCCAAACTCATACCAAGCTCGTTAATTACCTCATCACCATCCTGTTATTTGAACGGTTGACTTAAACCCAAGGTGTGTCGGATATAGTGATCCCAAGCACACCAAACAACACAGTATGCCCCTATGGCCCGACGTGAGTCAGTAAACTAGCTTTGGATAAGCTAAGGAAGGTTGAAACCAAATTGGAATACCACCTAACAACACCAAGAGAGCCGAACTGATATGATAACGACCCCCATCCATCACACGCGTGGCCGGAAACTACCGGACTCCTCACCCCCCATTAGCCCTAGACTCTTATAAATAAGTAGTTAGAGATCCATTATGGAGCCTACCACAACCAACACCATACGGTATCATACCGAGTTAAGCACAAGGGAGGAGAGAGTCATACCTTCACATACAAACATCACGCACAAACATCACATAACCAACTCACGCATAGCCGTGGTTAGAACGTTCCTTAGTCGGAAACGTTGTTACCGGATACCGTTCTCCTACGTTTACCTAATAGAGGTTAACTAGCCCTTCAAGCGCATTCGAGGTTACCGGTATCGGCACGTAAACATACAGTAAAATAACGACTGTAAACTCGTTTCATGATTTATCTCATAACGTGCAACATACAGAAAAACACATTGGCATACAAGCCGGTGTAATGTAGGACACAGGTTGCAAGAAAACCTATACCTGTCACCGGAGTCCACTTTACCACGTCCACTTATGTTCCTCGAGCAATTCTCGAACAACTGTTGACATCACATGTTCTTTTATTAACATACTTGGGTAACATGTTTGTTTTAAAGTCTAATTATAATTCCCCGTTTACTTGGTTAAATAACTTAACATTTTTAACTTGTTTTACTCTCACATTTTAATACAACTTTTAGCCCACTTTATGTTTAAAACTCACCTAACATGTCCTAACATCCTTATAACATCATTACCTACCAATCCCCATCACCACATATGATTTCATAACCTTAAACCATGTTTTTGGTCCGACGACCCACCGACCGACCCACATCTGGGTCGGTCCATTACAGACCCTTTTACTTCCTTACAAACATGCCGTCCGACCCCGTCCGACCACCATTCTGGGTCGGTCCCGTGCGAACATTTTCCTTCCTTTGAAACCGACCGACCGACCCATGTCCGACCCACCCTTTTGGGTCGGAACCATTACCGAACATTTCCTAACATATAACAGAGGCTCGACCGACCCACAAACTGGGTCGCCCCTGGGTCGGTCGCCTCCTAAACTTACCCAACTTTGCCAAATCTTCACCAAACTTCTCCTAAGACCTCTTATGTGTTCTAACATATTTGGCACTTAAAAACACACCCATAAGATATTCTTAAACACTCACAAACTATTTTTCCTAATTCCTTAAACCTTTACTTATATCTCCACAAATTCCTAACACTTACATGTTTTCTCCTTATGAGTTCTAGGTGGCATTTCACCTATAATGACCACAATACCAAGGTGTTCCTCTACACCTATATCACCCTCTCGACTTCTTTTCTACTAACAAATCTCCTTTTCACAACTTCTTAAACTCCTTACTCAAACCTTACCTAAACATCATTATTCTTTGAACACCAACATTACCTAAACTTACACAACTCCTCCAAGACTTAAATACATCTTAAGAATACCCATAGATTTCTAAAACTTCCAAGATAATGCCTAATCCTTGCATCACTCTTAATCACTTTAATGCATGTTTCCCTCTCAAGTAAACATTCATTCACCTTTAATCCTTCCTGGTTCACCAAACTCACTTACAACACTTGGAACTTCTTACCCATTTCCCAAATTTGGCCATAGCTTCTCTAGTATATACCCACATCCAAACACTTAGGTTTCTACCTTAATTCATCCAAGAACACCTAAAATCCATCAACACACTTTATACACAAAACTTCACACATTAAGCACTAATCACAATACAGTGTATAACTTAATTGCTTGGCACTTAGGCCCTTAAATGCATGGCTCTTAGGCCCTTAAATTGCATAAACCTTAAACACTGAATTTCCCACATAATATGCCTTTGACCTGCAAATACACCCAACAATACATATTCCTTTAATAAACTCCTTGAGAGCATTTTTACTAGCTCATTTACCATTTGCTCTTTAGGTAGTTTTAACAAGCATTATAAGCTTATTCTCCTAAGGCATTAAACACATTGAGATAGCTTGTTTACCTCTTTTCCTCACAAATTCCTTTCTTGTTTCCTTGTAAAACCGGTAAGGCATTGGTTCCTTACCAACAACTAAACAATATACCAACATTGAAATGAGTATATAAGCTTTAAGCTTATCTCATTGTAAACCCTAGTTACATATATTATCTTAAGGTATTAACATGATTGTTTTACCTTGGAATGGAAAGAGAGCTTGAATATATATCAAGAGAGGACTCCTCCTAGCCCTTGGAAGATTCAAATGAAGCTAAAAACAAGCAAGATAAATACACCATGGTGAGGTGAATTTTCGGACAACACAAAACATGAAGGAAACTTGATTTTTCTTTGAGTTTCCTTACCTTGAAGCAAAGGTGAATGTCAAGGCATGAAAAGATGAGCTCAAGCTCTTCCCATGGAGGTTTCTCTTGGCACCGAAATGGAGGTTTTGAAGTTTTGAAGAGACAAGATTGTAGAGCTTGGCTTAACTAAGAGAATGGTGGTGTTTGTTTATGATTTGAACAAGTGAGCAAGATTTTACATGTGTTCAAAGTTGGAACTTCCATGGTAGTAGTAGCATTACCGAGAGAGAACAAGAAGAAGAGAGGAAGAAGGAGAATGGGACCGTGTGAAATGAGAAGGCAATGAGAGAATGAGGTTTGCTTTTGCTTTTAGAAGATATTTGTACTAAGTGAAAAGTAACTCTTGCTTTATCATTTAGTTAACTCATTTATTTGTGTAGGTGTGGTGAGTCACTAAGGAAAACCGGCCCCAATAGTTAAAAGGGTGTTTGGTCTTTGTTGACCAACTTAATCACTTATAACATTATATGTTACAAACTAGTTATAAAAACCACTATTCACCAATAACAAGGCACATAGAAGTGAAATTTTTGATTTCCCATTGATATGGCCACCCAAATGTGATACTATATAGTACACATGTTAATTAAAGAGTAATGATGGACATTTAGCCATTCAAAACTCATTTACAAGACAATTTTTCAAAAACGTGCTTTAAGACTCCTTAAAGCACATTTTGCGTTTTAACTTGTTTTCAAGCTTGGTTTTCTTTGGTAATTGATTTAATAGTTCATTAACATATAATTAAGGCATAGGTATGACCATTAGCCTTATGCACATTTATCCCAAGCTTAGAGCACATTTTTGCTCATATTGACTTTAAGGTATACCTTGTGTTTTGTTTGGTTTCATTGTCTACCAAAGTTTCCTAAGGACTTATTTAGCCTTATAAAATCATAATTAAATGTTATTAAGTCTTGGTAGGCTCTTTGGGTCCTAACCAAGTTCACTCCAACCTTAGAGCATGTTTTTGCTCATACCGTGTCTTAGTGTTTATTTGTTTACCATGGTTTAAATGATTCGTTTATGTTCTAAGGCACTTTTTAGCCTTTAAATACCATAGTTTAACATTTACACAACATACCAGGTTTGGGGTATTTCACTAATATATTGTTATATATATATATATATATATATATATATATATATATATATATATATATATAGATATATATATATATAATATATATATATATATATATATATTATATGTACATATATATATAATATAAATATTGTCACAATAAACGTTATACTAATTCTACTTGTATTCTACAATCATTAGAATATATATTTGCATAGTGTGGTTGAAATGGGGTGGTTGTTTTTGTTCATTGATCATATATATATATATACATTTACTATATGCATACTTGTCTGTCTGATAATATTCGTATGGTTTGCTGAGAATTAATTTTGCTGCTACTGTGTTTGTTTTCTGCCTTAAAAAAATGTGGAGTGTCTAAAAATACGCAAAGGTCATGCCAAATTTTTTCCAGAATTTAAGCTTGTTCTAATTTCACCATTGAATGGTGTTATATACTGCGCGCAAGAGCATTGTCTACTTCTCCTTCTTCTGTGCTGTTCGCGCTAGCTGACCATCCAGTACTCATCAGGTTGGTATTTAAAATGTTTCAATTTATTTTTGTTTTCTATTAAAACAATGGAAAATCAATTCAAACATAGAATTACCTGTCTGAGATATATGATAGAGGTATGTCTTAGATAGTCCCTGTTGGGACTGTCCAATGACCTTGATCTCACCATCTAGGTTGTGAATGAGTTAATAATATACAGTAGTTCAGTGATAATTTCAGCAGCATTACCCAGTGTTCTTCTAGTGTACATATATATATGTGAATTGAAACGTACATTCGTATATATATATCTACACTAGGAGAACTGTAGGGTAATGCTGCCGAAATTATCACTGAACTACTGTATATTATTAACTTGTTCCTAGGTGAGATCGAGGTGATTGGATAGGTTTAGGTTGTTAAATCTGTAAATAAAAAAAGAGGAGATCAATGGAACGAGTTCACGACATCTGGTGTGGTGTGAAAAAGGAGATGAGCGCTCAGTGATGTACAGTGACAGATTGGACATCAAGTACTAGAAGGGGTCAATAAATTTTGCAAAGTCCTTGTTGACAATCTTAAACCAAGGGATAAGGGATATATTCGATGTCCTTGTGTCGATTGCAAGAAAGAACGACTTCAAATACCGAGGTGTGGACAAGATTAAGGATCATCTGATTCGCAGAGGGTTTACAGATGATTATGAAGCCATAACAATACTGCATGGTCAACATTCAGTACAAGTGTTTGAATGTGCTGATAACGTCGTTGCAGAACAATCAGAAATGGATGCTTCACACGATTTTGGGGATACTCAAGATGATTCACTAGGTAGTGATTCAGATGATCAGGAGGACCTTATGCAATGATGGAAGATGTTGAACAACATTTTTCCAACAAACCCAAATCATTCGAAAATCTGATGCAAGCATCAAAGGAACCGTTGTACAGTGGATGTGAAACGCAAACACAAAACAAATTGAGCGTTGTCCTAAAACTATTCAATCTGAAGGCGAGACATGGATGGAGTGATGTCAGTTTTACAGATCTTTTACAACTGCTGAAGAATGTACTACCAAAGGACAATGTGATACCCACAACAACTTATGAGGCAAAGAAGTTAATGTGTCCGATGGGTATGGAATATAAAAAAATACATGCTGTCCAAATGGGTGTATGTTGTATTGGAAGGAGAATGAGTTGGATGACCATTGCTCTGAATGTGGGGAATCACGCTATGTAAAAAAGGGTGACAGAAACCACATAAGCACTAAGTGGGCTCTCCTGCGAAGGTGTTGTGGTATCTACCGATAATTCCCCGATTCAAACGTTTGTTTGCAGTTCAGAAAGATGCTGAGAACCTCCGATGGCATGCTACCCATAGAAAGGATGATGGTAAATTGAGACATCCAGCCGATTCACCACAATGGAGAAACATTGACAGAATATACCCTCAATTCGGTACAGACCCAAGGAACTTAAGACTTGGTTTATGCACTGATGGGATGAACCCTTATGGCACTTTGAGCAGTATACACAGTACTTGGCCTGTTTTATTGACAATATACAATCTGCCACCATGGTTGTGTATGAAACCCAGACATATTCTCCTCTCTCTGTTGATATCGGGTCCAAAACAACCGGGAAACAAAATTGATGTGTTTTTGCAACCACTTATTGAAGATTTAAAATGTTGTGGAATGAAGGTGCGACGGTGTATGATTCATATGGTATGGAAAACTTCACGCTCCGGGCTATGTGTTTTGTACGATCAATGATTTCCTGCATACGGTAACCTCTCGGGATACACAATTAAAGGAGCTCTAGCGTGCCCTATATGTGGAGATAGAAACTTGCAGTATACGGTTAAAAACAGTGGAAAAAATGTGTACATGGGCCATCGGAAATTCCTTCCTAAAGGGCACAAATACCGTAAGATGACAAAAGAGTTTGATGGAAAAACGGATCATGCAGTCGCTCGACCACCACTATCTGCTGCTGAGACTTACAATCAGTTGAAGAATGTTGTGAACAACTTCGGTCCACCAATTAAAGCCACTGAAAAGAGCATCTGGAAGAAAAAATCAATATTTTGGGAACTTGAATATTGGCAACATTTAGAGGTGAGACATTGCATTGATGCTATGCACGTGGAGAAAAACATTGGTGAAAGTGTATCTGCGACACTACTAAACGTGAAAGGAAAAGACAAAAGACCATTTAAAGGGTAGAAAAGATCTGGTTGAATTGGGTATACGAGAAGAACTCGCGCCACAACAAAGAGGGAAAAGAACATTCTTGCCTCCCGCTTGTCATACATTATCCAAAGAAGAGAAAATAAGTTTTGTAGTTCTCTTCGTCATATTAAAGTGCCATCCGGTTACTCATCGAACATATCAAGTTTGGTATCAATGTCTGATCTTAAATTGGTAGGGATGAAGTCTCACGACTATCATGTGCTGATGCAGCACTTACTTCGGTTGCTCTCCGTGGAATCCTTCCAGCTGATGTCAGGAAAACTATTACAAATTTATGTGTTTTCTTCAAAGGAATTTCGTGTAAAGTGCTTGATGTGGAGACGCTGGATAAACTACAGAATGACCTTGTGATCACCATGTGTCAGTTGGAAATGTATTTTCCTCCTTCGTTTTTTGATATTATGGTGCATCTACTTGTTCATCTTGTTAGAGAGATCAAACATTGTGGTCCGTTATACCTTCGATACATGTATCCGTTTGAGAGATATATGGGTATACTGAAAAAGAAAATGAAAAACCGTCGGCGTCCAGAGGGAAGCATAATGAAGGGACAGTAACAGAGGAAGTAGTTGACTTCTGCACTCATTACTTAGACGGTGTTGATGTTATTGGATTACCGAAAGCAAGACATGATGGCAGGCTTAAAGGGGTTGGTACCTGTGGGAAAAAATTATGCAGAGTTGATATTGATACATTGAACAAGGCACATCTGGTTGTGTTGAATCATTCAGAAGTTGTTGAACCGTATTTCGATGCACACCTAGCGTACCTCAAAACAAAACACCCAACGATGAGTAATGCCAAATTAAAAAAAGAGCAGAATGCAAACATTTGTTAAGTGGTTCAGACAGAAGGGTGTTGTATGAAGATTCAAGGAGCGTGGATGAAATGATCCAATGTTGGCACTTGGTCCAAATCTCGATGTGTTGTCGTATGAAGGATATGATGTAAATGGATTTTCTTTTTACACTGCACGTCAAGATTGTAAATCGACAAACCAGAACAGTGGTGTGCATCTTATCGCTTCACAAGACATTTTCACAGGAACAAGTCGTAATACACTGAAGAACGAATATTATGGTGTTATTGAGGATATTTGGGTCTTGAATTACACTAGTTATGAAACTTGCGTATTTCGTTGCAAATGGGTGGACAACAAACAGGGATATCGTGAGGAGGATCATGGTATGAAGCTAGTTGATTTAACGACAGCGGCTCCTACTGATGAACCCTTTATTGTTGCATCAAAGGCAAAACAAGTATTCTACTGTCGTGATCAATCTAATCCCAGATGGTCTATTGTAATGCAGAGTAAAAGATCGATAGTTGGGATTGATAATATTGTTGATGAGGATGAATACGACTGTGAAGATGAAACAGATGTACCTATCGGTTGCCGATGGAGGTAGATAATGTAACTAATTTTGAATATCGAAGGTCCGACCACAATGAAGGATTGTGGATTGAACGATGAAATGTTCATTTTGTAAGTTTTGTTGACAATATTATATTATTTAATTTTGTCATGTTTCAATATTTGATTCAGTAGATGTTCGTATTAACCTTGTTAATTGTTGATTATTTTTCAGATTATGGATCCTGACGATAGAGACGAAGAGGACTTACTGTTGGGGCTGGATGATATTGACGATGACGTCCCTACTGAAGAACCACCAGCTGCATCTACTTCGCAAGCCCTCGGAAGGGACGTGGACCGACCCGTGGGTTGAAGGAGAAGGAAAGACTCCCATCGATTTGATCTGGGACAAGTACCTCCGACATCGTGGTGGGTCGAAGCAGAAGTTTGCTTCCTACTTGGGATTGATGGTAAAATCCCATTGCTCGATTAATAAGGACTGGAAAGATCAAGAAAAAGGCAGACAAAGACATCATGTGGCAGATGGTGCAGAAGAAGTACAAAGGTCGCGGATGAACTTCGGACGAAGATTGAATCACTTCTAGCGACATCACTGCGACAGTTCAAGCATCGGTTGGTAGATGGCTGGATTACCAAACCGGGCTCCAAGAGGTCACCGCCGTGGGTAGTGTATGATGGTATGTATGATCACGGAGGAGGACTGGAAGATATTCTACGACCATCGCCAGACTGAAGAGTTTAAGGTACTTTTACAATTATTCTTTCTTAATTATTTAAGGAATAAAATTTAACAAATATTTTTTTATTATGTATAACTTACAAATATACAAATTTTGTAACAGTTACGTCAAGAAAAAGCGAGACGTAACCGGGCGAAGAATATCTACAAGCACTTCATGGGGCGAGCTGGATACACGGGGCGGTTGGAGAAGTGGAAGAGCGAGGGTTACTGAAGAGACTGAAGAACAGACTAAGAAGACGGCACTCAGTCAGTTATTGATGATGTTGACGATGCAAGTAGAGTGCAGACATTTATGCTGGGTCGAATGGTGAAAAATGACGAGGGGGTGTATGTGTTCCCGCAGAGCGAGACTGCTGAGTTGGCGTCCAAGATTGTAAGTATATATATTTAAGAGTTGTTGTTTACTAATTAATAAGTTCATTTCTAATATTTTTGTTAATTTAAAATAGTCTGGCTCGACTGAGCGATGGGAGATGGTTCCGGCCCCTCCGTCTCAGGATGATCCACTGAATAAGGCCCTTGGGCAAAAGGATCATCCAGGGCGAGTGCGGGGGCTTGGAGGGGAAGTTCGCCAAAAAGACGTGTTTCCTACGTCTCGATCGAGAGTACCACAGGCTGAAATGATAGAGAGAATGGTGGATGAACGGGTGCATGAGCGGTTGGAGGAGTCGGAAAGACGTCACGCTGAGTCGGAAAGACGCCACGCTGAGGAGCGTCAAGCCTACGAGGAGCGCCTGCGAAGACTTGAGGCTTTAGTATTGGGCCAGGTGCATGCTCCTACACCGACACCTACTACTCCTACACCGGTGTCTACTCCTACCGCGACGGCGAATACATCGATAGTGGCCGTGTCTCCTACACCGGCACCTACTGCTAGACCGACGTCTGCTCCTACCACGACGGCGGATACTGTCGATGATCCTACACCGACGTCTGCTCCTACCACGACGGCGGATACATCGATGGTCGATCATCCTGCACCTTCTTCTCCTACCAGAGACACATTTCCTTATCAAAACCTTTCGGTTTGTTCTTTTTCCTCCTTAGTTATTTTAACATTACTTTTAAAACAATATAATTTTATTAGCTTGCTTACTGTTGTGAGTTGATGTAGATGGCTAAATCATGTCATGTGTTTCAAGTGTTGGATGGTGGGACTGTGCATGTTGCATTCGGTCGGGTTTTACAGACCGGACCGAACACTGTAGTACATTTCAAGGTCATCCACCTCTCCACGCTCGTGTGATGGTAGACGATATTCTGCAAGGTCATGAGGACTTCCCCTTCCGTTGGAGTGGAATGAGTGGAGTAAAATAGGTCAAGCAAAATCTTCAGTTGTTCCATGGCCATATTCTCTCATTGATGTCAGTAGTGACAAGGTAAACTATTTAATTACATGCTTACTGTTTAGTTTTTAACTTGACTGTTGACTGATATGTTTATTATTTAAAATTTTGTATACTATTAGATTGATAAGGAATTAAGACCGGTTAAGAAGAGGAAAGTGGATAAGGGGAAGGAAGTTGTGAAATCAAGTGAGGAGAGTCAAAGGGTGAGAAAGGAAGTGGTGAAACCTTTCGATATGACTCCTAGGAGATCCCCCATTCTGACACCTAAGTATCTGAAGAAGTTGACAGTCAAACAAAAAATGTTGTATGACTTTTTCATGACGAGGCCGCAGTCTGTCACCAACTTCAACATGAAAGTGTCTAAGCATGTTTTCCACTCCTCTGAGCCCAGAGATCTGATGATTACCGTGAGCGATCTACGAGAATTTTTGATGGGAGACCTGCTTAACATCTCTGTGATTCAGGCCTATGTGTGTAAGTATCTTTCAAATTATTACATTATCTTTCTTTTTTTTAAGCTATTTAACATATCTTATGAAAAAATGTTGTTTAGGTGTTTGACTAGTAGACTGCTAGCGAGCAAGAGATTATCTGCCCTCTCTTTCTTTGTGTCCGCAATTGATGTCAGCAAATCAGGCCGCATTGGATGAGCAAGGATGTGTACAGCATGTGAGGCAAGGATTTTGTACTGCGGTGCGAAGAAGAGGAAGCAAATATTTGCTGATCCCATATCATCAGATGTAAGTACACAATAACTAGAATTTTTTGCTTCCTAATTGTGATATTTAATAATGTTCTACAAAACATTCTTTGTTTTATCTGTGGCAGCAATCATTGGATGTTGTTGTTTGTGTATCGACACCAATGCTTATTGATACTAGACCCATTGGGCGGCCCTGATGACCTTCGAGAGATCGCTGTAGAGAAATATTTGAAGGAGTGAGTATTCAAAATTTTAATGCATTCTGTATTTATTTTAAGCTTGTCCTAGATTATTGACAATAAATGGCTTCATTTTAAAATGTTGTATTTATGCAGGGGCCATAAGCTTGGTTTAAGTGATGAAAAGAAACCATTCTCCATCTTGGACTTCCACTACATACGTGTAAGTAATCATTTAATTTATGCATTTTGTATTAAAGTTAAACGTTTAATTTTTTGATCTGTCTAAAGTTGGTAATCCATGGATGGTGTGATGACAGTGTCCTCAACAGCCTGATTCAAAAAGCTGTGGCTATTATGTGATGCGGTACATGTTCGAGATGGTACAAAATATTGACACGCTTACGGATGATGACAAGGTAACCCATACCAATCAAAGTTTCAGTTAAAGTTATTGCATTTTTAATAAAAATTGTGTACTAATGATCAGTTTCTTTTTATGGACAGATCGTTTCTTATTTCACACAAGCAGGGAGCACGTATTCCAAAGGGGATCTCGACTTTGTAAGAGATCATTTATCGCAGTTTGGTGTGTAAAAAATTACTTGTGTTTCTTAGATCTTATATCCTAGTGTACGTAGTTAGACTTAGACTTTTGTTTTGCTGAAGCAACTCTCAAAGTTTGTAAAGTTCAACTCTCTCTTATTTTTGAAAGTTTGAATGGGTTTGTTTGCAATTCGTTTCAATGTTGCAATTCAAACTGGCAACTTGGTTTATGGTCATAGTGTGGTTGGTTATCAAAGGGCAATACCAGTTGGATGCCCTGTACAGGTTGTATATACGATTGTAAATTGGGTTGTGTTGGAAAACATATGTGTGTGGATGCTAAAAAAAACAAAAAAAAAAAAAAAAAAAACCACGGTTCACGTAAAAACGTGGTTTAAAACTCAGAAGGTCAGCGAGTATAAACCACGGTTTATTAACGAACCGTCGTATAAAGTACTCATATACCACGGTTAATTACCCGAACCGTCGTATAAAACCCAATGGAACGACATTAAATACCACGGTTCCGTCCCAAACCGTGGTATAAGTCGTCTGATTCCCGCGCCACAACGGGCTTTAAACGACGGTTTTACAAACCGTGGTTTATAATGCGTCTTTTAAACGACGGTTTGGAACCGTGGTTTATGTGAATTTCCGATACACACGCGAGTATAAACCACGGTCTTAACCGTGGTATATGAGCAAAATAACCGTGGTAAAAAACATTTTCTGCACTAGTGAATATATGTATTCCTTCTGTTCCTAGTCTTAAAACAACAAAGAAAAACTTTGTATTCTGATCACAGTAGAAAGCCAACGACATTCTTGATCGGTTGACCACCCAAGAATTTCACGTTTAGTAAAAACAAATCCAATTGAAATGAAAAAAGTCAGCCCAAGTTCGAAAGTTACTTTCAGTAGGAGCAATTGTTGCAATATATTAAAACATAGTCTTAAGAGTATTCACCTCTGAAGCCTATCCCTCACTTTTTTGGCCCCCTATTTGCGCAACACTTCCAAAAAAGGAACACTTTACTTGGTAACATCCACGTGAAGAAGCACTAGATGCAAACACGAGCAACAAGCTCTTACACTCTTCCTCATCAACCTAACAGTCTTCAAATTGAAAAGTTTGAGCCTATTCGAAATATCGACCGCAAAACAAGCTTCAAGGGCCGATGGTCTGAACGTCCCCACGCAAGAAGATGAATTAGTAGCATGAGGAACAGTATTAGACCATGCATGGTTCATAAAAAGCGGTCCAAACTGACTCTTAGAATTACATGCACCACGGTCGCTTGTTATTGTAAGTGCAAACTTCAAGTATGGCATTGTAACAAAGGAAATCACCGAATCAAGAGAGACCACACCTCGATCACAAAAGGCCGAAGATCTAGTAGCACTACACTCTGAAATCAAACATGACCAAATCGACTTCCGCGAACGACACATTCGTGCAACTTCCCAACAACAGTGTCAGCAATACACAGGACGATAAAAGCTCAGACGCAGCTCAGCACGAGGGAGACTCCAAAGCGTCTAAGAGTATTCGCGCGACACATCACTTACACATAGGAAGAAATACGACACCACGAACATTAGATGACAAACAACAAGGGACGCCCGACACACCATCGCTAGCAAAAACGAATGGAGCCTTCCAAAACCTAAAACTTCAAGGGAAATCACGTCCCCATGATGATACAAGCCAGAATAAGATAACGGTCAGCTGAAGAGTACAAGCAACCATGACCTGACCACATGTTTTGAGGATTAAAAACCAAGACAAAGAGGCGTACAAAGGCCACTTTCGCCATTATCCTGCATGCTGACCAACAATAGACCCGGTCATCCTCCATGTATGTCCACACCAATCCGAGATAACACAATCCAAGGCAAGAGACCTGAAGCCCAGTATTCCCGGACCAACCAATCACCAAATTCCCACAAATATCTTTCGGTTTTCTTACCAAACACCATCCATCTTGATCATGGTCCAGTTAACAATAGAATTGAACCCATGCTTTCAAAGCAATTTAAAGAAAGAAAAAACCATATAGCTTCAAAACACTTTTTAAATTAGAAAATACAGAGAAAAAGGAGGTTATTCGTATTAATCAAGTCGATGGAATCACAAAAGTATACACAAACACCACATGCACCTGACAAATACCAGTCATCTAGAATATAGACTTTGACTTGCATACAAGATGAACAAAAACGTCCATCAGATAGTTCCACGGCCAACAAAATCAATATTTTCTACTACCAATTGAGATTTCATACCCACCATCCGCATTGACATAGCATCACTATATACATATAACACAACGGAAAATCCAGCAGCAGAGATCAGATTCGTCCATGCAATTTCAAACTCAGAGACCTCCCTTCCAGTAGTAGCACAAACCAATACCAATCAGTCATCTATAGGGTCCTGAGGAGTCTCCTCTGCCTCCCTCTTGATTGTGATCACAGGGCACTCTGCATGCTTCACACAGAACTCACTCACAGTCCCCACAAATACCCTGTGGGATGCATTTCCAATTTAGGAGTCAAGAGATTACAAAAAAAGTTGAAACTACAAAACCCTCAAGAGGCCACAGAGTTGCATTAACTAAGAACCCACACACATAATGTTCTCATGGATGAGATTGACCGAGTGAAAGAGGAGGTTACCTCTGGAAAGGTCCGAGCCCTCGGCACCCTACAACAAGCATATCAGGACGGACACGATTCACCTCATGGCAGATTACTTCCTTTGGATCTCCCTTTTTAAGCCATGCTTCACAGGCAATCTAAACAGCAGGGACCCAAAAAAAGAGACAATATCAAAACGAGCTTTTTGGCTTGCTGGCACTACCCACACTTGTAGGCCGCCAACTCTTCAATCAGCTAGCATTAGCAAAAGTCACAGTTTTACTGATACAATAGACTACTGAGGGACAATGTGGATATATATACCCCAATCTCATGGCATCTTCTGACAAAAAACTCAAGCAGATGAAGCCCTCTCGTCTTCTCCTATGCTTAAGGTTCATGAAATCATCTGGTGATGCATATATGCTGTCCATGTCAGTGAAACCTGCATACACATGTCAATGAAACCTCAATATGAGCCGTTTTTCCAACTGGTTGATGGAGAACATGTCATATAGAATCACACAATTGCAAGAATTGTCCTCCAACAGCAAAATTACCAAATTGGGCGGGTCACTGTTTATGAGAAAAAACAAAAAGATAGTTGATACTTGGTACTTCATGCTGGATACACGTCGAACTTGCCAAACCACGAAATCGAAGAAAAAAAAAGGTAACAGAAGATTGGCTAACACAAATTTAATAAAGACATGCGCTACAAATACTCAAAGAAAACAAATCGAGTTCAGATTATCTTAACTCATGCACTTGAAAATTGTGTGAGTGATAAATATGATACAAATCACACATATTGGAAGGTACAACCAGCAGCAAAAAAACAATTGACATCTAGGATGGTAAACAATTACTTACAGTCTCCATTTCCCCTTTACATTACACAGAGCATCACCAAGCAAAGGCAATTCAGTGAAGCTAAAGAAAACTCACT